>JAJIBD010027762.1:0-131433 GCA_021461705.1 Cryptotis parvus
AAAGAGTTGGCCACCCGATGGGGTGACTGACTGGGAGTCTCAGAACGCCGCACCTACCAAGGAAAACTCTGAGAGACCAGGTCCTCTGCAAAAGCAAGGGTTTTATTAATAAGCGGTATACTCGGGCCCATAGCATGACCCCCAAGTGGTCAGTGGCTAAGAGCCCGAACCCTTCCAGGGAGGATCTTTTAAGAGATAGTTCCCGCCGCTACAGAAAAGCCAGCGCATAACCATCCAATAGATTTAAAATACCATATCAAGGTCTGCACGCAGGCAGCCAATCACTTTGCACCAAGTAACCATCTCCCACCAATCAGATCATTTTTAATACATCTTTCTATATTTGGTGTGGCTAGATACACGTGGGGGATCATGAGTCAGCAATGGCTATGCTTAAGTGCAGGAATGCAATCCAGGCAATTCAGGCCAGATAGTAGATTCTGGCGGGGGTCTAATAACTTCTAACAGGAATTTGTTCTGGGCCTTTTGTAGATAACAAAAGGTTACTTCAAGATGAAAAGGGACACTCAGGCCCTAAATTGGTAACTTTCCATGAGTAGGCCTGCCCTGGTCGGAAAGTGGGGGTTTCTGCCTTCTTTTCATTCCCCTTTTCTTTTTAGGAGGGTCTCTAATCCTAGAGACCATTAGGGACCTTTACTCCGTAGGGCCTGATATTGTTGCTTGAGTACTAACAACTTGACTTCACCCACCGGTCTCTGATGAATGCAAGTAGCCTATTAAGAAGGCAAGGCCCAATTGCTAAAATCAATAAGAATATGATGAGGGCCCGGCTAGGGCTGAAGCAAGGTGGTTAGCCAGGGGGACTGCGCAAACCAAGACTTAAATCACCCTTTCCCTATTCAGTCTTTTTTTTAACTGCGCCATGGGTTTCTTATTACCCCAGAGTGGTCTGCGTAGAAGCAGCACTCTTCCTAGACTAGGTTGCTTCACTGCCACGGGGCCCTTTCCTGTCAATCTATACACATCATACTCCTTTCAAGAGATTTCACCGCCTTATATTTTTTAAGGGGAAAATGGGTGAAGGTCCATCTTCTGGAGCTGCTTCATGCTGACAAAGGACTGTAGACCCTGCCTGTGCAAAGGGTGAAATCTCCAAATGGGTCCCATGCAATGAATGGATCAGATTTTCTGAAGTTGTTATTATCTGCAAGAAAAGATCAGATCAATTAGGCTAAGAACATTACTTAGAAATGATTAGGCCCTGGGGGAGTAAAAAGTCCCTCTTTGCCCTAGTGAGGGCAGAATACTTTGCTGTTTTAGAAAACACGGTGTCAAGGTAACACAAATTGAAGCAAACATTTTGTGACCAGATTTTTCTTATAGAAACACCAAGCCACCTCTCTGGCTTTTTTGTAGAAAAAGCCTTGCCCCTTTTCACTGAATGTGTTAGAACCAATAGATGACTATCGCTGATCATCTGAACTTTTGCACAAAGTCAAATTGTCAATTCTTAAGATTTATGACACATAAAACACAGTTCTGAGTTACTTTAAACTGCCCTGTTTTGTCCCTTCCTATGGGCAATTGTTATTTTCTAATGTTACTGGATGAGGTATTGGTACCATGATGGCTTAAGAATTAAAAAGCTTTTAAAATCCTCATGAATCTTAGAATTTTTTAAATGACTGTGTACTTATAGAATTAAGAATAAACATCCAACCAATTTGGATGCTAACTTGAAAACCCTTGGCCTATTAGCAAACTTAAGCAACCTGGATTAGCCAAGGGGTTACCTTTAAATCAAGCCTATTTGGATACATTTATTCAATTACCTTTCTGTAGATTTAGAATCTGATCTTTACAAAAGTTATAAAAAATATGGTTTTCTCTCCACCTTCACTTTAAATTTGTCAAATGACTTAACAAACCTGACTGGTTCTTTTGCATAAACACAGCATGACTGGAGAACTCTCCACTTAGGGTACCCTGTTACTACCAAGAAGTCCGGGGGATTGGCTAAGGCAGAGCAGGCAAACACCAATCATGGTATTTTAATGTCTTTACCTATCACGTCAGGGCTACCCCAGGCTTGGCCATGAAGATCAGGTTCCATGATGAGCTACAGGTGACCTCGGGCCTCTTCCACTGGGTGAGCAGAGAGTGACCACATCCCTCTTTGGGACTGAAGCCGTTCCCTACTGCAGCAGCCTTCCTTGTTGCATGGCCCAGGCAGTTGTCAGTCATCACAGATTGGCAGATTCCTCATTCTTCACAGCAGAGATGATCCTTGAGCTGGCCTGCCTTTAGGGTCTCCCCTGAGATTTGTAACTACCTGCTTCTGTCACTTAGACCAATCCCTTTGACTCCTGTTTTCCCTGGGAAGTGGGCCTTGGGGTCCCATACTGGCTTTCCTGTCTGCATGAGGGCTAGGCCTTATTACAGAAAGGAAATATTTTTTGTCTGAGTTTATGCAAACCAACACAGTGCCATTAAACATTAAAAGACGTACTGAAGGTGTAAAGAGAGAAAAGCATATATTACACTTTACTTACAACGAAGTACAATACACCAATTTGTTGTTGGGACTGCTTAAAAGAAGCATAAAGTCCTGTTGAAATAGAGCAGACAGTTTAACAGTATCCTGTGTGACTTATTTAATTTCATGTCAAAATTCTAATTACTAATTTTTAGGAGCACTGTAACAGGAGTTTATACCGTTTGTTTAATATCTTTTCCATAGATCTTACCAAAAGGTACTAGAACAATTCTTCAGAAAAGAGTTTCATAGTTTGTTTACTCAACATCCTCCGACCTTTTACGCATTGCTTTACATTTATTCTGTCCTGTAACTTTCGTGTAAAAACAAGCCTTCAGCTTTAACAGAATTTTTTCCTTTTTTTGACATTTTCATCCATTATTTTTTTGTTACTAAAATGCATTATTTAGACTTTTTATAGTTACACTTTAAAGGTATTAACTTCCTTATTTTACAGAGCTCAATACAAATTAATCTCCCAAATTTGGAAACAAGTTACTAGTTATTATCTCATTTAGCATAGCAAAACTACTTTAAAGCATTAGATCAGTTCCATACATATTCAAGAAGCTGACACGCTCACAATTAAAGTTCTTTTAAATTTATGCTTGGCAAAGGTTCACTTTATATTAGAAATTATCCAGAAACATTTAAAATTTTATTTTTTAGAATTCCAGTTTTTAGGATCACAAACAATGCAAAGTTAAAGTACCCAAAAGATTACTACCTAGTAACAATAAATATTTTACACTTGTGAATAACTAAGACTTTTAATTCAAGACTAGGTCGATACCTGATGACAAAGCTTACATATATTAAAGCTATTTCAATAATAACACATACTGGGCAGATTAGAAACAAAGCCTGAAAAAAGAAAAAACTGATTGCTGTTATTTACTTTTCCTATTTTAATTTTTTATGTTCAGAGGCCACTAAATTTAAACAAACATTTCTAGCTCCTTGAATGTTAGAGATTCACTTTTTTTTTTTTCTCTTCTCCAGCAAGGGGCTGCTCTGGAATTCTACCAGATTTATCAGGCTGAGGTGATTACCCTATTGCAGAAATAAAAGCGAATATGTACCAACATAAAAAGAAACATTTCAACTACCAATTTTTCATGAAACACAAGACCTTTTTGATTTAATTGCAGCAGTTCTTGTACCTTAGTTAATTTTCAAAAGCGGCCTAATTTCTCATTAGAATTTAACCTAAACTTATGAGGTAAAGCTCTGCACTATCTCACAAAGTTCTTATCTCTTTGCTGACTCTGGCTCTAGCTCCCACCCTCTCTAAACAGCACAAGTTCGGGAGCAGAGAGAATTTCAGGGATCAGGAATACTTAAAAGGTTTTACAATTAGACCTTTTACCTTTCTACCATAAGATTTTGATTGAACACGTCAATTTTTTTTCCCTGATTAACACTTAGTTTGGAACACATTGCCTATCCCTGGCTCAACAATTTGCTCTTGATTTCAATTTGGTTTCATTTAGCACTTCAACGTTTCACACAGACAAGACAACTGCAAACAATTGATGGCCACCACACGCGCACGTGCACACACACATATACAGTTGATCAATTGATCTTTGGTTATGACTTAACCCTTTTTGGAAGGGTAGAGCAAACTGAGACTGAGAAAGGAAGGGGCAGTCCCCCAAGGGCAAACAGCCCTGCTCCACCGGTTTGGACCTCGCCCTGATTTTCTTTCAGCCTGCACCAGCCTCTGTCCTCTGCCTGTTTTTTTTTTTTTTTTTTAATACGCCCCTGCTTCTGCTTCACTAGTCCCTTCTAGGGGAGAACTACACTCCTGAGTTGCGTTAGACCACTGTGGGCATAGTGGGCTTCTTACTTCAAGGCACACACACAGCATATCTGACATTTTCCTTCTCTTTTGCAAAGCCTGGTACAATGCCATGAAGGCCTGGATGTTAGATATATTCTTAAGCCACGTGTTATTACAAAGATCCTTAAGACGCTTTTGCTTAGGTCAACTAGTTGTAGGTTCAGTGTTTTAACAAGCAACCCAAGGGGGACTCTAACCCCTCCCATACTGGCCACTCCAGAGGGGACTCTAACCCCTCACATGCTGGCCATTAATTCAGAAGAATCATCATGCTGTGGACGTCTCGATCAGTGATCTCTGCATTACTACAGGTGTCCCTGGGGGCCCTCCCGGGTATCCACCACAACCACAACCTGTGTGTGGAGCTGGACCTAACCTGCTATGGGCTTCCAAGAGGCGGGGAGAAGAAAAGTTTTGTCTTGCTTGCTTGCTACCGTCTGTGGCCTTGCTGATGTTCTGTCTTGGTGAGAGGCTTTCCTTTCTAGTCTTTTACCCATTTTTTTTCCTTTGCCTGGGGCTAAAAGCTGTTTAGCTCTTTAATTGACCTCCAGGTGTGCTCTAGCCAGTTCTTTTGCTAGTAAGGGGAGAGAGGAAAAAGGACTGCTGAAATTTGCTCTTCTAGAATCTTTCACTAGTGGGTTTCCTCCGTTCCTCCCATAGTGACAGGTGCCACGAGACAGACAAAGGAGGGGTGCCTCTTTACGAGACCATTCAGTTGCTTGTCTACCGGTGAAGAACTTGGCCGTAGTGGACTCAGCAGTTGTGACTTGCGGCCGACCACTAGGTCAGCGCCACCATAGACCTTATGTTCTTCCTAGCAGACAGCCCACTCGGGCTCCGTAACCTTTGTGGGACCTTAAGGGTGCGGTCGTGGAGCCACAGACTCATGCCTGACAGGAAGACCCATCAGGGTGCTTATACACACACACATTTACACAGAGGTTATAACATTCTTCCCCGTTCCCCTAGAGATTTGCGGGGAACATACCTTCTCTGCAGATTTTTGCTGATTACCTCCTTCTGGTGGAACTCCAGAAGTTAGCATCCAAATTGGTTGGATGTTTATTCTTAGTTCTATAAGTACACAGTCATTTAAAAAATTCTAAGATTCATAAGAATTTTAAAAGTTTTTAATTCTTAAGCCATCATGGTACCAATACCTCATCCAGTAACATTAGGAAATAACAATTGTCCATGGGAAGGGACAAAAACAGGGCAGTTTGAGAAACTCAGAACTGTGTTTTATGTTGTCATAAATCTTAAAAAATCGACAGTTTGACTTTGTGCAAAAATTCAAATGATCAGCATATAGTCATCTATTGGTTCTAACACATTCAGTGAGAGGGGCAAGGCTTTTCTATGTTGTACAAAAAGCCAGAAAGGTGACTTGGTGTTTCTATAAGAAAAATCTGGACACAAAATGTTTGCTTCAATTTTGTATTACCTTAACACTGTGTTTTCTAAAACAGCAAAGTATTCTGCCCTCACTAGGGCAAAGAGGACTTTTACTCCTCCGGGCCTAATCATTTCTAAGTAATGTTCTTAGCCTAATTGATCTGATCTTTTCTTGCAGATAATAATAACTTCAGAAAATCTGATTCATTCATTGCATTGCATGGGACCCATTTGAAGATTTCTCCCCCCTTGGACAGGCAGGGTCTACAGTCCCTTTGTCAGCATGAAGCAGCTCCAGAAGATGGACCTTCACCCATTTTCCCTTAAAAAATATAAGGTGGTGAAATCTCTTAAAAAAAATATATGATGTGATAGATTGACAGGAAAGGGCCCCGTGGCAGTGAAGCAACCTAGTCTAGGAAGAGTGCTGCTTCTACGCGGACCACTCTGGGATAGTGAAGGAAGTGCGAAGAGTGTGGTTGGAGTCTTGGTTTTGCGCAGTCCCCTGACTAACTACCTTGCTTTCAGCCCTAGCCGGGGCCCCTCATCATATTCTTATTGATTTAACAGTTGGGCCTTGCCTTCTTAATAGGCTACTTGCGTTCATCAGAGACCGGGTGGGTAAGAGTCAGAGTTGTTAGTACTCAGGCAACAGCATCAGGCCCTATGGTGTAAAGGTCTCTAATGGTCTCTAGGATTAGAGAACCCCCCCATAAGAAAAGGGGAATGAAAGAATGGCCCCTCACCCCTACAGAACACAAAGACAGGAACCAGAGGTAACTGATAAAATGCCAGAGGTAACTGATAAAATAATGGCTCAACGGAAAGTAACAGATAAAATGATAGTTCGACAAGAGCACAGCAGGAAGGGCCTTAAGCAAATAATTCCAGGGAGGGCTACAAGGCAAACATTCCCGAGAGGTCGCGCCTGATGTCCCCCTCTGTATTTGGTACGGTACCTGACTGGTGGGTGATGGTTACCTGGTGCAGAGTGATTGGCTGCCTGCGGCGCAGACCTTGATGTAATATTTTAAACCTATTGGATAGTTATGCGCTGGGCTTTTCTGTAGCGCGAGTTATTCCTTAAAAGATCGTCCCTGGAAGGGCTGCGGGGCTCTTAGCCACTGACCGTTTGGGGGTCATGCTATGAGCCAGTATACTACTCATTAATAAAACCCTTGCTTTTGCATAGGACTTGGTCTCTCAGAGTTTTCCTTGGTAGGTGCGGCGTTCCAAGGCTCCCATCAGTCACCCCATCGGGTGGCCAACCCCTTACACTACTGACTCTTAGCTTTATTTTTTTGCTGTTACCCAGGCCTCAGAGCCTGGCAAGCTACCCATGGTGAATTCAATATGTCAAAAACAGTAACAATAATGGACCTCATTCCCAAAAATGGAAATGTTACTGGCACCCACTCCAGCAAATCGATGAACAATGGAAAGACAAGTGAGATAAGTGACAAGTGTCCCCACACTCAAAAAGAACTATCTAGGGGCCAGATGTAGACCCAGAGTCAAGCAATGACAGAAACCTCTCTTCTGATTTGCTTTCCTTCACTTCTTTTTCCCCTGTTAGATGTATTGGGTCTTTAATACCAACCTTAACCTAAATAAACTTTTGGTAAAAAAAAATATATATATATATATATATGTGTATGTGTGTGTGTGTGTGTGTGTGTGTGTGTGTGTGTGTGTATGTATATATATATATATATATATATATATATATATATATATATATAAGTTTTTTGCTGTTTTATTCATAATCCCAAACTGCAGATAAAATGTTCATCAAAAAGATGGATTGTAGCAAATTTATTTAATGGAAAATCATAGGATTTAGATAGCAGGAAATAATTATTACAGCCAATGAAATTACACTCAAAAACATCATGCTGAGCAAAAGAAGCTGGAACAAAGAGCACATAGACTTATTTTTTTATGCATTCCAGTCATAGGAAGTTCAGTAACAAGCAAAACAAATCTGTGGCGATAAAAATCAGAACTGTGAAGGTAGGCAAACTGACTAGGAAATTGCATGGAGTCCTTTTCCCAAGGGTTATGGAAATATTCTATATCCTGATTTGAGTGGTGGTCACAGGGGCATAAACAATAGTCAAAACTTAGTTATACTTATTATAAAAAGCTATTATTTAACTTGAAATGTTGAGTTCTTTCTATAAAAAGAGCAACTGGTCAAATTATGATATACACATCACAGGCTTTAACTATAACACATGCCTGTCAGCCTTAGCTAAACTAAGTACTCCCTTTCTCTGGCCTTCAACTTGTATCATTGCTAGAATAACATTTGTGTGGAAAATTATAATCTGATTTCCCTGTAAATCTGAGTTTTTTGTGTGGTAGTGTAAAGGCCTAACTCTGTGTCAGACACAAGCAGGCATATTAGACATAAAGAACCCCAGAAAATCTCACTTTACCATTTAGATAACTGGGGAAGTAGCAATCAGGAAGTCTATAAAGAAAAACATTTCCAAATGAATGAAAGTTAGGTAAGGTCTTCCCTCTGTTAGAGGCTTTCTCAGAGACCAGGGGTCTGGTGGAATTTTACACATTGGAATATGTTAAAAGGATTGATGATAATATTTAGCATTTGCTGACCCCACTTGCTGAGTGGGAATTCAGGACAGAGGAATAGGTGAGAAGGAGCACTATACAATTCAGGAAAGCAAAATGCAACTGACAAAGCTCCTCCATTTCTAAGAAAAAAGAAGAGAAGAATTGTGGGGAAGAGGAGGCTGCAGTTTCCTGTGCCCTGAATGAACTCTTTGCCCATACAAACCTATTAATACCTCAAGGAATACTCTGGATGGGCAGAAAAGTATCAGGTGGAAAACCAAGACAGCAGGACATGAGGGATACTGTTTGACACCAGAAGCAGGGATGAGGGATACTGTTTAGCAAAGACCTAGGGGAAAACATATAGGGCAGGTAACATATGGCACAGACTTTCTGGAATTTCTAGGTTGGTGAGAATGACAGGTCAAGAGGGAACAGCAAATCCTATTGTGATTCTTTGGGGGCAGGAAAAGGCAAGACTCAGGCAATTGATAGTTCAGGTGAATTTTCCTAGCAGGTATGATCATGACTAGTTCTGGCTCAGTTGTCTGAGCATCTGCTCTGGCCTCCTCTAAGCTGGGTAGTGCCTGACTGGTGTGGAAAGGCAATGGATAGAGAAGAAAATCTCTTTCTTTCATGAAACTTCTGGTTATAAATACAAAACAAATAAGATGAGCTTTAAATCAAGTTATAAGAAAAATTCAAAAGGAAGTCATTAAAGACTGTGGGATTAGTTGCTAAGTGATGAGTGTAGTTTATAAAGGTAAGACTCAGGTCAGTCAACCCAGGGCAGAATAACAAGTTGGAGGGAAGAAAGGGAGTGAATAAATATAAACAGACCCAGTCATGTTGCATTTCATAACAATCAGGGGATGTACAGATCTAGCAGCCAGGATACCTTGGTGTGTCCTCAAAGAGATATGTCTCCACGTGTTGTATTCAAACCCCCTAGTTTCTCAGCTTCACACTTTTGAAAGAGATATATATTTTGAGAAATACCTTCCAGAAGAAGGAAATTAACAGTTAGTGATGATTAATTGCTATGACCTTCATCCTTCTGTTTATTTTTTTTTCCTGTGTCTCTCAAGAAACAACTTCTTCAGTTCCTGTCATGCAGGTAGAATGAAATCTAAATGACAAATCTCTGTATCACTGTGAGATGCAGGTGGGGCACTATGATTAGAACGTATTTTAAGTCACAAAACAGAGGTGACTATTAGAAAAACTATTAGACGGGAGTGAAACCAGGAAAATCTTACATCACTTGTCACTTGTCTTCCCATTGTTCCTTGATTTGCTCGAGCGGGCGCCAATAACATCTCCATTGGTCCTGTCACATGCCAACGTAGCCCAAGGGCATCTGCTCACTCCAGGAACACAAAGAACCTCAAACCATTCCTTCAGGTCATGGGAATGAGATCTATAATTGTTACTGGTTTTTGGCATATCAAATATGACACAGGTAGCTTGCCAGGCTCTGCCTTGGAGGTGGGATACTCTTGGTAGTAGACTCTCAATTTGTGCATTTACTGATAAACTGCACAACGGCGAAGAGGCCATGCACAACCAGGAGAAATCAGTTTTCCTCTTGGGTGGAGCTCTGACTAGCTGTGGAGTCCGGATGTTGAAAATGGCTGCCCCTAATGCTGCAGGGGTTCCTCGGGTTTCTTGTGAGGCTCTAGAAGGATGACGGGTCAGGGCTAGAAGCTGCCTTCCCTCCCGGAAGATAGGCAATAATCTTACCTATGATTATTAATTGACTGCCTTTATTTTTTATACTCTAGATTTTGTGGGTTATAGAAAATAGTATCTACTTTGCAAGGTTAGCCTGGCAAGCTACCCATGTCATATTTGTTATGCCAAAACCCAGTAACAATTGTAAACCTCATTCCCACTGAAGGAATGGTTTGAGGCTCTTCATGTTCCTGGAGCGGGCTGATGCTCTTGGGCTACACTAGCATGTGAAAGGACCTATGGAGATGTTACTGGTGCTCTCTCAAGCAAATTGATGAACAACAGAAAGACAAGTGACAAGTGACAAGTGACAAAATAAATTCATTAAGTAAAATAAGTGAAAAGTATGCTGAAAATTATCTTACAACAATAGTAATTTTGGTTAAAAAATCTTACTTTATAATTATTAGATAAATACTATTAGATAATATTTCATAAGACTGTTTGGAAAACCTTTAAAAATAGCAGTTAGTATCAGGTGTTTATTATGACAGATATATCTATGACTCATAGTAAAATATGAGGACATTTCTTCAACTGCCAATATCCTATGGGGATTTCATTAACCTTTGGCAAGATCACCAACCGCTAGCCCCAATATGCTCTTTGGTCAGAGAGCTGGCATGACCACCTGCCCCAGCGCTGGAGAAAGGCACCAGGTGCCTATTTGTCACATCTGGGAGATTATACTTTGCACTTTCCCATGAGCCCTGACAGCCACCTCAACCATCTCTTTTTTGTCACATGGAATGAAATATTTTATTTTATTAAATTTTTTATTATACCACTGTGAGATATACAGTTACAAAGATGTTCATGTTTGGATTTTAGTTATACAGTGTTCCAGCACCCATCCCTCCACCAGTACCCATTTCCGACCACCAATGTCCCTTTGATTTCCCTCCTTCCCCCAGCCTGCATCTGTCAGGCACTTTACTTCCCCCTTCTCTCTTTCTCTCTGTCTCTCTCTCCTCCCCCTCTCTCTCTCCCTCTTTTCCATTGTACACCATGGCTTGCTATACATACATTTAGAGGTTTTGCTCAGGTCTAGACCATCCATCTTTCAATCCACACCCATACTACCAGCAGCCCCTTCTGAAGGGCACATAGTATTGTGTCTTCTGTTCCTACCCAAGAAAGTACAGTAGAGACAAGTTTATTAGTATTTGTAATTTCTAAATACTAGGAGCTAAATAATCCCACAATTTCTGCAAAAAGTGCCCAATTTAATTAATTAATATAATAAATCACTAATTTGTGGAAAGCTATTAGAAGAGATATAAAACCTGACTATCGATTACTTCTCAATGGGACTTTCATGTTTTAGCTAATATATATAAAAGGAGAAAGTTGAGGGAGGGCAGAAAGAAGGAGTGAGAGATGATGGGGAAAGAAAAGAGAGGATTGGAAAGAGAGAGGAAACGAAGAAAAGAGCTTTTGTAAACCTAATTTTTCTTTAAAGAAATGTCTGTCTGAGTAACAAAATGAGAGCAAGCCTGTTTGGATAGATTTAGTCAGACATACCACAGGAACTCTGCCTGGCACACCTTGACTCAAAGCCATTATTTGTCAGTAGTCCACAGGTCAATTTCCCCTCAGGTCTCTCCAAGAGAATCCAGAATTGAATTTGAAGGATAAAGCTTTGCACTAACCTCAGAGTATCAATAAGAAAGGAACAGAACATACCTAGATCAAAGTCTGTTTACAGCAGTGCTCCAGAATATAGGGATTTTTCCAGGGTTCTCACCAATATTCTGCTCCTTACCAGGCACAGTTCATCTCATTTTTATTTTTCCTTGTTCATTTTTAATAATCTGTGAGCTCGGAAGACCGTATGGGGTGCTGGGGATAGAACCTGGGTTATCCATATACAAGGCAAGCACCTTGCCTGCTCTTCTATCTCTCCAAACTCAGTCAAATTCATTTTTTAAAAATAGAGGTTCTTAAATAACTTTCCTAAGATTCTCAGTCCAAATGTGTAGTCCTCACTACTTTTATAATTTCTGTTATATTTTAAGTCCTTTCAAGTAGTCAAGAAGATGCTATAGAATACGTTAAGGATTAGCCATCTTTTTAAGGAATCAGCATGATTACTTTCATCAAATCCTTTCAAAATCCTCTTGTATTAATTGGAGTTGTAAAATGAACCATTCTAGTTAGGTTAGGTAGGAAGGGAATTTAGAAACAAGATGAGGGAACTAAGAACTTCCAGGTTTCAAATTTGGAGTTTGCACAGTTGTGTATTTTACCCTTGCAGATCATTCTGGCGGACACTTGGACATTCTTCTGAGCACTGTAATTGTAGGAGACAGACATAGGGCAGAGCTGCTACTTGCTCTCCCTGTGCCCAGCTGCTCACAAGGCGCCCAGGAGGGATGGCGGGTTCTAGCCCTGGCCCGCCACCCCAGCAGAGCCTTGCAACAAGCCAGATGACCCCCCACTCCATGAGGGCCTCCATTTTCCACATCCGGACTTCCCTCTCGTCAGAAGTCCACCCAGCAGACCAGCCTTTCACAGTCTGGCTCACGTGGCCGCTTGCAGCCGTGGGGTTCATCAATAAATGCTGGACTTAGAGATGACTACAAGAGTATGCTACCTGCACTGCAGAGCCTGGCAAGCTCCCCGTGTTGTATTTGATATGCCAAATACCAGTAACAATTATAGACCTCATTCGGAATGGATTGAGGCTCTTTATATTCCTGGAGCAAGCAGATCCCTTGGGCTCTACTAGCATGAGACAGGACACATGGAGATGTTACTGGGGCCTGCTCGAGAAAATCGATGATGAACGGGAAGACAGTGACTGTAATTGTAGCCTCCAAAATTAATGTGACCTTTCCTTGTGCTGTGCCTCAGTGCCTGAAAATGGTCTTTCTTTGTTTCTTAAGAGGCTGCCAGATTAGCTACGTGTGATGATTTCAGGTGCAAAGGAGACATATAAAGAGTCTACTCTCTGGATAAAGAAACTGTGGTACATCTACACACTGGAACACAACGCAGCTGTTAGGGAAAAATGAAGTCATAAAATTTGCTTAGAAATTGAAAGCCATGGAGAATATCATGCTGAGTGAAATCAGAGGGAGAGGGACAGACAAGAATGATTGCACTCGTTAGCAGGGTATAAAACCAAACAAAACATAATATGTGAATACCTAGAGACATAGAAACAAGGGGCAGGAAGACTGATCCATGGTAGGAAGCTTGCCACAGAGTGGGAAGGGTAAGTAATGGGTTAATAGGCATCAGGGCTTCGGTTACATCAGTGATATGAGTGAGATGTATAGTCATATATCCAAAACACAAATTCCACAGAACTGAAAACATGAGATTTAAGTGGTAACCACTTAAACATCGCCTATCATGTTGACAGGCAGGGGTGGATTAGGAGCTGGATTGAGGAGGGACTCTGGGAACACTGTGGAGGGACATTGATACTAGTGAAGGGATTGGTGTTGAATTATTGTATGCCTAAAACACAACTATCAGTAAATTTTGCCATTGGGCTATAGTGGCACGTGACAGGGACAAATGGAAATACATTACTGGTGCCTGCTAGAGCAAATCGACAAATAACAAGATGTAAAGTGATCAAGTGATCAAGTGATCAGTAACTTTGTAAATCATGACTCTTAAATTAAAATTTTTAAAAAGAGAAAATATGTCTGGAATATAGGCAAGCAGCAGGGACCAGGGTACGGGGGCAGAACAGTGGGAGGGGGCTGGCAGCAGGGAAACTGGGGACATCGGTGGCAGAAAATGTGCACTGGTGAGGGAACAGGTGTTGGGACATTGTATGAATGAAACTCAATCATGAACAACTTTGTAGCTGTATATCTCACTGTGATTCAACAAAAAAAGGTCCACTCTTATTGCAAAATTGCAATGTCTATCTTCCTAAGGAAGGTTTAGCTCATCCCTCCAACTCCCAAATACAGGAAACTGTTCAAGACACTGGCATCCACACAATGACATGCATTTGCCAGTGCCTACAGCTAAGCTAGCTGAAGCCCTCACTACTTCTCTTGTTTATTTTTAATTTTTTGATTTGTGAGCCACATTCAGTGATGCCTAGGGATTACTCTGACTCTGTACTCAGAAATCACTCCAAGTGGTGTTCAGGGATGTTGGCGATCAAACCCCATTCAGCTGTATGCAAGGCAAGCACCCTACCGGTTTTATTATCTCTGGTCCTCTTGTGGTTTTATGTAATAAGCTTCAATTGTTCTCTTTCATCCTCATTTTTTCCATTTTACTTTTGCGAATTTCTGGATTCATCTTTTAAATAAATATAGCTTCCTTCTTACAATGACTCACTACAAAAATACCAGTATTATTGGTGGAGTCTAAGCAGGAAACAGTCGAAACCAATAGAAGCTTTGAGATTAAATTGGAAAGGCCCCCACACCAGCAGTAAAGGAAGAGGCACCATCACATTTTGCAATGGATGAATAAGACCAAGAGGAAAGTGGAACCCCAGGAAGTGGGAGAACCAGGACAATGCAGAGCGTGGGGTGAAGATGACTTAGCACAGAGAAAACAGGTATTTGTCATTGAGCACACCTCAGCGCTAAGCCACCTGAAAACTCCAGGGAAGGAAGCAGCAATCCAGCCCTGACATATAAGCCAGAGAGGTCAGTGTGATACGGAGTATTTGGTCCTATCCTCCACCGATCAATGCACTTGGACCATTTAACAGGCTACCACACTAAAGCTACCTTTGAAGACATCATCCATTCTAAACAAAGCATAGCCTAAGGAGAAGTTTCCTTGCTTTTTACTATCCAGAAGAAAGTCTTGGGACTGAAGAACTAACTTCCATCTAGAGATGATATACCATATTGTTACCTACCGAGCCCAGTTTTGAGCTATTGAGGCCAAATGTAATTTTTGTTTGTTTGTTTTGGAGGGAAAATGGGCAGAGAAACACCACAATAACAACCTACAGAAGATGTTTTGTATTTTCCTTTAATTACCATTTATATGTTTGCCTTTTCAAAAACATTGTTGAGAAAATATTATTACAATCTTAGATTATATTGGAAAAACAAGCACTCTTACCACCCCCCCAAAACAAGGAATATTTCAGTCACTGAAAATTGTGTTCTGCGTTCCACTAAGTGCTCTAAGCTGAAGGTACAGGAATTCAGGACTGCCCACTGAGGTCCCCAAAGCAGGCCTTCCTCCAATGCTAGATACACCCTTATATTCATGTGGCATACTACAAAAGTCTTTCAGCTGCCATTGACCTCATTTTTCATTCCCGTGGCCATGAAGGAGAACTGAAGATAAGAAATCCGAATTTGTATAAATTACAACCACTTCTGATTCTGGAATTTGCCCATGTCACTTCTCCTCTTGTTTCATCCTGGCTGCTAGGAGCAGTTTCTGGAACATTCATCTGCAGGATTCATACTCCCACCTCAATCTGTGCTGGTGAAGTTGCCTTGCTCACTCGGTCTCAGCCCCACTGAGCTGGCCGTCCTTGGAAAGTCAATGAGCAGAGATTATTCAGGATAGAAAATGAAAGCAGGATTTTTTGGACTAGGCTGTAGATTTTTGGAGTAGGCTGTTTGGGGCAGTAGGAAGGAAGAGGCATTGCTTTAAATGCATATGGATGCTTCCATCCAGGAAGGAAGCCCAGTTTATATTCTAGGGCAAAATTACAAGAAAATAATGGTGACTAAATGTGCTCGGTTCTTTTCTTCTTCATACCTCTCTGGCATTGCATACCTGTGATTTCTAATTTGGGAATCTGGGAATTTGAAAATACGTCTTTTGGAGACATGTCATCTTCTTTCTCGTTCAAAATTCTGACTAAACCCCCTCATCTTGTGTTTCCTCCTAGACTTGAAGTAAAAGTTCATAGCATTAATGCCTATAAGATACAGGAAAAAACTATTCCAGAAAAGCAGAACCTTGCTATCATGTAAAAAACTACATATATATCTTTCATTTTCTGTACTCCAAAATCAACCCCCCAAATTAAAAAGCAGTTAAGTGCTTGAGATATTTTCATCTTTTCTTTATTGTCAAACATCTGTTTATTTGTCTCCCTGCAGACACTTGCAGTCCAGTTTATTTTGGGTAACTGATTAAAGAAACCTCAGATATCCACCAAATGACATTTTTAATCACATCTTCTTTTCAACTTTAAAGAACCAAATGATTTCCTTATCTTGACATGATTTATCATTTGAGCATGAGCCAACAACCTAGCAGGATATTATCTATGGCTCTTTCACATGAAGAGTTCTTATCAAGCAAGTAAAGTTTATGATCACAGCAAGAGAAAAGAAGGAAAACAAATGGTATGGTCAATAGTTCTCCATGTAAGAATTTTTCAAAGGATCTTATCTAGAAAACCTTTTCTCAAAGAATTCACATAAAATGTGATTTTCCATTAACCGCAAAGATAAGGTAAATGATGTGGGCAATATTTGGGGTTTTCTTCTACAATTGCTCTCAGCTAAGCCTCCTATTTTATTTGTTTTTGAACATTATTCTTAAACATTGCTTCATAAACATGAAACCTTAGTCACTAAAGGGCTTTGCTTATTCTTTGTTCAGAAGCTAAAGACCTGAAATTAAACAATACGTTCACATTCTACCCTGTCTCCTGGGACTGAGTGACTCCCATGCATCCTGGTACCTTAAGCCAGCGCACACTTCCTACTTCCTTTTGAATAGCAGCTGTCCTGGTTTGCACTGCAATGAGCGTTTTCAGGACACAGGAAATTCCAGCAAAAGGGTTAACTGAGAGGCGGAAACTCTAAATGTCCATACTTACTAACTCTTTAACATCCCAGAAAACATTCTCCTTCTAACCTAAAATCCCCTCTTTGTATCACAACCTTCTTTTTCTTTAGCATCACTGTATCACTGTCTTCCCGTTCATCGTCGATTTGCTAGAGCGGGCACCAGTAACATCTCCATATGACCTGTCTCATGCTGGTAGAGCCCAAGGGCACCTGCTTGTTCCAGGAACATAAAGAGCCTCAAACCATTCCATCAGGTCATGGGAATGAGGTCTATAATTGTTACTGGTATATTGCTTATATAATAGACAAAACTCTTCTCTGATCAGCAATACCCACTTCTCTCTTTTCTTCTGCGGCAGAACACCTACACTGAGTTGTCTCTGGTTCCCTGTCTCTGGCTCCTCTCCAGCTACTGGGTATTCTCTTGGGAGGGAGTGGTGGGGAAGGGGATGAAGTCTCGGCCACACTCAGTAGGGATTAGTACCTATTCCTAGTTCTGTGCTAGGATATCACTTCTAGAGGGGATCAGGTGGTGCAGGGGGCGGTGCAAACTGGGGTTGGCTGCCTGCATGGGAGGTGCCTTAACCTCTGGACTATCTCTCTGGCCCAGAGCTAGTGTTTTTAGCCACTTCAGATCACCCTCATACCACCACACCACCAATGCTACTCTCCTTGAGGCCACCAGAAATTACCTGCAACTATTCACAGTCTTCTTTCATTTGATCTTGAGCAGTTTTGATGAGGTTGGTTGCTCCATATTCCATTTTTCCATTATTTGTCTTTCCACTGTTGTTGAAATGACAGGAGTCACACATATTCACTCTGTTATGATGACACTTGGGTATATTGTTTACTAGAGGTTGACCATTAACTTGGGATACTCACATACTCAGCCATGGTGCTCATTGGGGATCACATACTTTTTAGTTGCAGTGCTTTCATATATGTTTACTGAGGGCTACATTCTTGACTGTGCATACACATTTTTAGTTGCACTGTTTACTAGAAATGGAATCTTTTAGTTTCAGTCAGCTTTCCCATACAACCCAGCAATACTACTTCTGGGGAGATACCCCCATGCAAAAATAAATATAAGGGATATTAGGCACACCTATGTTCAAAACATGTTATGTTATATTATGTTATGTTATGTTATGTTATGTTATGTTATGTTATGTTATGTTATGTTATGTTATGTTATGTTATGTTATGTTATGTTATGTTATGTTATGTTATGTTATGTTATGTTATGTTATGTTATGTTATGTTATGTTATGTTATGTTATGTTATGTTATGTTATGTTATGTTATGTTATCACTATCACTATCTTCCTGTTAATCATCTATTTGCTAGAGCGGGCACCAGTAATATCTCCATATGCCCTGTCTCATGCTAGTAGAACCCAAAGGCATCCGCTTGCTCCAGGAACATAAAGAGCCTCAAACCATTATATTAGGTCACTGGAATGAGCAAATATAAATGTTACTGGTAATTGGCATATCATTACTACACGAGCAGCTTGCCAGGCTTGCCGTGCGGGTGGCATACTGTTGTCACGATCACGATCTTCCCGTTAATCATCTATTTGCTAGAGCGGGCACCAGTAAAATCTCCATATGTCCTGTCTCATGCCAGTAGAGCAAAGGGCATCGGCTTGCTACAGGAACATAAAGAGCCTCAAACCATTATATTAGGTCATGGGAATGACCTAATATAATTGTTACTGGCATTTGGCATGTCAAATACAACATGAGCAGCTTGCTAGGCTTGCCGTGCGGGAGGCATATTCTTTAAGCACCTCCAAATAAAGCATTTATTGATGAACCCGCGGCTGCTTGTGGCGCGAGCCGGGCTGTGATGGGCTGGTCGGCTGGGTGGAGTTCTGAAGAGAGGGAAGTCCGGATGTGGAAAATGGCGGCGCCCGTGGAGTGGGTGGGGGGGGGGTCGTCTGGCTTGTTGTGAGGTTCTGCCGGGGTGGTGGGCCAAGGCTAGAACCCACCATGCCTCCCGACTGCCTCATGAACATCTGGGCACAGGGAGAGCAAGGAACCGCTCTGCCCCATGTCTAAGAGTCTCTGGACCAGCATACCTGGGCCGGATTGAGGAAGAAACTGCGGCAGGGTGGGTGTCGGTGATCTGGGCTGTGATGGGCTGGTCGGCTGGGTGGAGTTCTGGGCCGGATTGAGGGAAGAAACTGCGGCAGGGTGGGTGTCGGTGATCAGGGCTGTGATGGGCTGGTCGGCCAGAGACTCTTAGACATGGGGCAGAGCGGTTCCTTGCTCTCCCTGTGCCCAGCCGTTCATGAGGCAGTCGGGAGGCATGGTGGGTTCTAACCTTGGCCCACCACCCCGGCAGAACCTCACAACAAGCCAGACGACCCCCCCCCCCACCCACTCCACGGGTGCCGCCATTTTCCACATCCGGACTTCCCTCTCTTCAGAACTCCACCCAGCCGACCAGCCCATCACAGCCCGGATCACTGACACCCACCCTGCCGCAGTTTCTTCCTCAATCCGGCCCAGAACTCCACCCAGCCCATCACATACTGTTGTAGTCACCTCAAAATAAAACATCAAATATATAATATAATAAATATAATAAATATAATAAAATAACAAATATAATAAATATAATAAATATAATATAATATATAATATAATAAATATAATATAAAACCTTTATTTTCATCAATAAATGTTTTTATTCTATTCTATTCTATATTTGATTGATTATAGTATATTATGTTATATAGTATAGTATATTATGTTATATATAGTGTATATTATGAAACTGTAAGAAATGACAAAATCATGCAACTTATTCCTACATGGAAGAACTAGAGGATATAATGCTAAGTGAAGTCAGTCAAAGGGAAAGGAATAGATATGCAATGATCTCTCTCACATGTGAAATTTGAAGATACACAGTAAGGGAGCAATATATGGCCAAGGGGCAACAGAACTAGAGAGTTAATCCACAGAACTGAACAAAGGTGGAAGGTTGAACAGGAGGGGCCTTTGGGATCTATAGTATGTATCAGAATACACTTGAAAGAAAGTGTATTCTGATGGTGGATGCTATACTTGAAGGATGGATGTATCTATGAAATAAATCATCATTAACAGTATTGAAAATCACAGCACCTCAGTGAAGACTATTTTTTAAAGAAAAAAAGCAAAAATAATTCTCACTCTTGATCTTTTTACTCCTTGAACATATCTTCTTCCATCTTTTCCATCACCTTTATGGGTAATATTGAAAGGCTTCAGATTCCTTCACCAAAATTAGAATGCCCTATTCTCGGGTATCTCAGGACATTTTTCTGAATTCCTATACAAATGCGTCTAATGGTATCTCCTTTTATTATTCCCTGGACCTGTCTACTGGCTCAAGACAGTTCATGTTTGTCAGTGACTCAGTATAGCACACAGTAAGAGAGTTAAGAATCAAATTCATCTCAGTTCTTGATTTAAATGAAATTCTGTTTGAGTGAGAGATGCAGAAAAAGAGAAAAGATCATCTAACGTAATATAAGATTGAATACCAAGATATGTGCTGAGAACAATTTGTGCTAGTAAAACAAATTCTTTACCACATACACCATTCTCACACAGAGTTTTTCTATTTGTCTCATACAAATAGCTCCAATATGATATGGAATAATGCATGGAAAGACAACTAAATCACAGAATATTTGGAAAGAAATGGTGTTGTATTACTTTCAACCTATAAATCCAGGCACTTGAGCTAGTTAAGTGGTGGACTCCATGGAAGAAAGAGGTCCCTCTAATGGAGGTCCTTATAAATCATTTCAAGAACAGTTAAGCCAGAGGTAGGTTTGAAGTAGCCCTCTGTGACACATTTATGACTTATTAAGCTGCTAGGAAAAGAAAAATAGAAATCTTTCTCCTATCACTGTATCACTGTCTTCCCGTTCATTATTGATTTGCTCGAGCGGGCACCAGTAACATCTCCATATGTCCTGTCTCATGCTAGTAGAGCTCAAGGGCATCTGCTTGCTCCAGAAACATAAAGAGTCTCAAACCATTCCATCAGGTCATGGGAATGAGGTCTATAATTGTTACTGGTATTTGGCATATCAAATATGACACGGGTAACTTGCCAGGCAACCCAAAAATTAAAAAAAAAATTAACAAAGCATAACCCCGAGTATGGTCATATAGCCTGAGTAACTCCGAGGCTTGGAGTAAGACCAAGCCTTTCTCCTATACTTCTGAGATATACATATATATATATACATAAACATATATATACATGTATACATCAGATATATATCAAGAATATATATCTGATGTATATATATATGATGTATATATATATCTAAAGTATATATTTTATATGTGTATATATTATATATGTATATATAATATGTGTATATATATGATAACCTTTAAGTATCTGTACTGCAAACCATAAGGCCTAAAAGGAGAGAGAGAGAAAGGAAAGAAAGAGAGACAGAGAGAGAGAGAAAGTGCCTGCCATAGAGGCAGGCAGAGAGGAGGATGGAAGGGAATCTGGGGACATTGGTAGTGGGAAATGTACACTAATGAAGGGACAGGTGATGGAGCATTGTATGACTGAGACCCAATTAGGAACAACTTTGTAACTGTATCTCACTGTGGCTCAAAAAAAAAAAAAAAAAAAAGCCGAAAGCGCACTTAACTTTTTTTGTAAGTTATATAGTTCAAATATATTAAAAGTTCAAAAATAAAAGGATAAAAATATATGATTTAAACTCATATCCAAAGATAGCTTTCTTTATATGGTGAACTGTAGACCAAAATATCAAATTCAATCTATTACAATATATTGCAATTTTATAAATTGATGTATTCAATTTGTTAAAATCATGTTAAAGTATTTTTTCATTTCTGTTTTATAAGGGTTATCTTTCTCTGTAATTGTTAGATTTAAATATCAGAATAATACTAGTATAAAATGTAACTTTCTTTTCAGTTTTCTTGAACAATTTGTTCTACTTTGATGTTATCAATTCCTTGAATATTTGATGAACTCACTAGTGATTATAAGTCTGGACTTTGCTTTGTGAGAATTTTTAACCAACACTTTACTTAAGTAATTGGTAAAAATATAATCATATTACTTATATTGTGTTTGTAAGTAGAAATTACTTATTTTAAATAATTTCCTTTACTAACATAGATTTTTGTTAGATTTTATTATCATTTTAATATTGTTGGGGTCTGTAGTGATACTCTTTTTAAAAAGCAGTTCCTAGAATTGACAATTTTGTCTTATAGATCCCTTTTCAATAAAAAGTTTATTAATTTTATTTATTGCTTCAAGAAATCTGTTGTCAAGGCTGGAGCAATAGTACAGCAGGTTGGGCATTTTCCTTGAGTGTTGCTGACCCAGGTTCAATCCCCATCATCACATATAGTCTGCTAATCCCACAAGGAATGTTCCTGAGTGCAGAGCCAGGAGTGAGCCCTGAGCATTGCCAGTTGCTCAAAAACATAAGAAAAACAAAAATATTTTGTCCTTATATTCATTGCTTATTTCTTCTATTATTTTGTGTTAATTTATTGATTTTTTAGTTTGGGTTAATATTTAACTAACAATCAAGCATTTTACTTTGTTCACCTAAGGAAACTTCATCCTTTGACTTTTTATAGATTGTGGGAGACATAAAGCCTAGAACAAAATCTCAGTAGCATTAATTTAAAAAGGAAAGTTTCACATAACAAAGAAAATGAATAATACATCATCATAATTTTAACATCTTATTCACTTGATCTTACTCTGTGTCACTCTAAATTCAATATTATTGTCTGGTCTATTTAGAACATATATCTTCTATTAAACTTCTCTGAAACTTACTAATATGTTTTTTCCCCATTTTTAGATGCAAGAGTGAAAATATCAGAGAGGTTTCTAATATGTTCAATTAATCTTCCATTAGAAAGTAACAGGTTGACTTATGGGCAAACTCTTAAGCACTATATTTTATCCCTAAAAGTCAATTCATTTGAGTCTTGTGTGAGCCAAACAACTGTTAAGAGAACTCTATTCTTTTCAATTTTGGCTGTACAGATGCAGCTTTCAATCTTTTTTTTTTTAATTACTGAATAACATTTTTTTTACTTTTGGGGGAGAGTGGGGACCAGACTGATGATATTCATAGATTACTCCTGGTGGAGCTAGAAAGCCCGTTTATGGTACTGGGGATCAAATAGAGAATCAGAAATAAACCCATACCAAAAAAAAATCAAGAAAGGACATAAGAATATCAGGAAGGGAAGTAATGGGGGAACAAGTACAAATCTCTGATACATTGTTTACGTGGGGAAGTGGTATAATTATGTATACAAAATACAGAGTCAACAACACGGAAAACATTGGATCAGGACTGCAACAACCAGACTTTATAATGTGCCTGTCAAGGTGGTATCTGATTGTGTGTGTGTGTGTGTGTGTGTGTGTGTGTGTGTGTGTGTGTGTGTGTGGTAGGGGGGGGATGCCTGGGAACTTGGTGGAGGGAAGTTGGCAGTGTGGTAGGATTGTTGTTAGAACATTGTATGTGTACAACTCAACTATCAATAACTTTGAAAATCATGCTTCCTTAATAAAATTAATTTTAAAATGCAAGCCCACACATAGATCACTTGATCACTTGATCACTTGAATCCTGTTATTCATCGATTTGCTCTAGCGGGCGCCAGTAACATTTCCATTGGACCCTATCATGTGCTAATGTAGCCCAATGGCATCTGGTTGATTCAGGAATATGAAGAACCTCAAACCGTTCCTTCAGGGTCTTTACAAGGAAGTCTGACCATCTTGTAGGTGGGCGGCCACGTGATCTTTTGACATCCCGTGGGATCCAGTCGGTAAGGGCTCTAGTCCAGTAACAGACACAGATACATAGATAGTCAGTTCATTTATGACAAGGTAACGAAAGTTTTTTGCCAGAGTGGGGCGAGGACAATAGTTTCAGCTGGAGCTGGATGATCACATGCAGAAGCATGACACTAGACTACGACCACCAGACACATGGACATCCTCAAAGCAGACTCTAGCCAAGCATAAGACCTCAAATCATAAAACTTCTAGAAGAAAACATAAATGTAAACTTGACAGTGGTATTGATTATTTTTATGAAAAAAAATTGCAAAGAAAAATAACAGAAACAAAGGTACACATTAGGCTATAAAAATGAACAAACTTTTTCATAGCAAATAAAAAAAAGTCTATCGAAAGTGATAAAATTTTTTATTGAATAAGTTATAAATATATTTTATAGTTACTATCCAAAATGTATAAAGGACTCATAAAATTCAGTAGCATAAAATAACAATCTGATTGAAAAATGGGCGGAATATCTGAATAGACATTTGTACAGAGAAGATACACATATGGCAAACAGATACAGAAAATGATATTCAGCATAGCCACTCATCAGGGAATCAGGGAATTATAAATCAAAACAGGATAACTTTACTAATATAGCATGGAGTAATTGGGAAAGTTACTAAGAGAGCAAATGCTATGAGTGCTCATCGGAATGAATTTTTCTCCTTTTCGTATTTTTTCTTTTATTTTTATGGCATCTATATGGAGAGATGAATATTAATTAAACCTATTGTGATAATTTAACAATATCTGTAAATAAAAACATCATGATGTAAATTTTATGTTTACATGGTGATAGATATCAATTATTTCTCAATGAAACTTTAAAAAAGTATTAAAATGTAAAAAACAATAACTTCATACCTGTTAGAAAGGGAGGGATGTGAAAAAAAGCACCTAATACTTGTTATTAATATAAGAAAAGCATGATACATTGCAGAGTTGGGGGAAAAAGTAATCTTTGAACATTGATGGTAGGACTTCAAATTAAGTTAATTCAAATACTGCATATTTCAGAGATTCCATACTGACTTGGCCTATCATCTCTTTGGGAGGAAAAGAATACTCAGTACCTCACTGTAAGTAAACAACAGAAAATGTACCTCACAATTGAACCCAAGGCTAAAAACACTCTCTTGGATTGTTCCAGAACCAACCCAAGACTGTAGGCCATATTACCCACTTTGTGAAAAATTGGTGCAAAGGAACTGCAAACACTTACTAAAACGAAGTTAAGGAACCCCCATGTTCATTGCAGCATTGTTTATAATAGTGAAAACATGGAAGCAATCTAAGTGTCTCTGAAAATATGAATGGATACTAAGCCTGAAATTTCATATTCATAGCATGTATATATATATGTCATATATGTAAATATGATTATAAAACAACTATTGTCATTTAAAACCATGGAGATTATTATGCTAAGTGAAATAAATCAGGCAAATAAAAATGATGTATAATTGTATATGGATTCTAAAAAGCAAAACAAAGATGATCTCATAACTACAAAGAGTAGATTGGTAATTGTCAGAGGCAGGGAGTGAGAGGTGAGAAAAATAGGAGAAAGTGAAAAAACAAACAAGTTCTAATGATAGGGAAAAATGTCCTGCAGATATAATATGCTACATGGTGGCTATTGTGAATAATATATTATATATTTTCTGCATTGCATATTGTATATTACTTATGTATGTTATTAACAGAGTAGATCTTGAAAGTTGAAAGCTATGTGGTGATGGATGATAACTGCATCTATTGTGGGCATCACTTCACAGTGCATATGAAAATCAAATCAATATGCCATAATGTTTTATGTCATCTCTACCTTAATTTGGAAAAGAAGCCTCCACTCTTCTGCAAATTTATTAGTCTTCTCTATTCTCTCACTGTTTCTTTCTTTTATATCCTCCACCCAATAGGAACTCAAAGATATTTCTGTATTCTATATCCAGATTTTAAAAAAATCTGACAAAAAAATCCAGATTAAAAAAATCTGATTAAAACCCTGGACACAGAGGCTGGATGATAGTCCAGAGGGTAGAGCATTTGCCTTGCACACAGCCGACCTGGGTTCGATCCCTGGCATCCCATATGGTCCTTGAGCACCGCCAGGAGTAATTCCTGGTGCAGGGCCAGTAGTTACCCCTGAGAATTTCTGGGTGGACCCAAAAAAGAAAAAAAAACCTCTAGACATATATTTTTAATGCAATTTTGAAAAACATTGGATCATTTAGAGTATTAATTATCAACACATTTTAATGTTTTATTTTTTGAACTTTAAATTTAACTGGATTATGATATAAGTAAAATCACTAGTAGAATATTACATTTTTTATTTTTCAAGTTTTTCCCAGGGGATATAAATAACATAGGTTCTATAATACTAGTTTTGGAATATTTATTGTCATTAACTAAGAAATGAGCTTAAGCTTTTTCTTTCCATATTTTCCATTCTCTTTTACTAATGGTCTAAGACACAAGATGGAAGCTGTCTTATTATTCATAATTTTATCTACTATTTATTATCTACAATTTCCTTATACTTTGTTCATATATAAGCTGAAAACAATTACTTTAAATCAAGGATGATATTCTGATTTATCCACATTTGGGCATTTAATAATTCTATACCCACATGAATATGTAAAGCATCTCCCCACCATTACTTCGTGTTAATATTTAAGTTAGAAGGGCTTCCTATGTCAGGGCTTGCCTCAGAAGGAGAAGGTGGTATCCCAAGAATGTACAAGAAGCATGAACATGAAACCCAGGAATGGAACCTCATAAGCCACCAAACAACTTCTCAGTTCCTGAGAGGCTGTGAGAAATCTGTGAGCTGTCGGCATAGCCTGATGCTGCTTTGTTCTGGGCTCTACTCTGCCATCATCCTGCTTCCATCAGCAATTCCATGAAGGGCCCTCGGCCTTGAACATCAGAGGCCAAAGGAACACAGCACTGTCGGCCTGAGACTGAGTCTTCAAACACAGCCACCTCGGAAATGTGGTCACTTCTCCAGGGTCTTTCACTATGTGGGCAAGCACTTCCCTCTCCACACCCCCCAGAAGCCCTTGCAAGGAGTGAAACGACTTTCATAATATCAGTTCCAAGCTCAGAATGTGCTGTGGGTAAAATGACAAGTGACATAATGTAGCTGCTGGAATACTTGCTCTGGCAGTTTTAAAAAAGGGGCTTTGTTGATTAAAACACTCTTTCTTAGGCAGCATCTGCGGTGCCACCTACATATTTGCTTGAGGGGATCCCTGAGGGTCAATATATTCTCCTTTTTCTTCCTTTTGTTAACTCTGAAGAAAGAGCTGAGAGGAGTGAGTCAGACGGTGAGATAAATTATTACATATTCCAATGAGTGTTTGCATGGGAGAATAAACGAAAGAAAAATTAACCTGCTATTTCACTCTGCAAGTTCTATTATTAATCAGTTCCCTACAATGTGTTTTAGCTTAAAAGTAATAACTCATCATTAGGGTACTGCCCAAGGGCATTAAGCTACCATGGAAACAGCCCATAATAAGAGGCAATCTTTCATTTTCCCTCTGAAATACCATTTCATCAGATGCCTTAACAGAACAGTCAACATTTGGATAGGAAAAGAAATATATGTCCTCACATATATACTTGCAAGCATGAATATATTATGCATATATGTATATGCATGTATATTCATATATATTCATGCTTGCAAGATATGTGTATATATACATATATATGTATATATACATATATATATACATATATATGTATATATATATATATATATATATATATATATATACACACACCTACACATATATGCCAAAAAACCAGTAACAATTATGGACCTCAATTCCATGACCTGAAGAAAGATTTGAGGCTTTTCCTGTCCCTGGAGCAAGCAGATGCCCTTGGGCTACACTTGTTTGCTACAGGACATATGGAGATATTACTGGTGCCCGCTCGAGAAAATCAATGAACAACGGGAAGACAGTGATACAGTGATATATGTATTAATAGGCTTTCCATGATTAAACATCTACTCTGTAGACAAACTTCTCTGGTGCTTGACTCCCAACAAAAAGTAAATGAATTTTTACCAAATATGTGACCAAACACTCCAGTAAAGTGGTTAAAAAGACTGAATGCTCACCGCTCCCAGGAAGTTAACAGATAGAGGATCCTTCTGAGTTAAACTAGAAGGGAATTCAGAAAATGCACGTCCCTCCCAGCCTCTGATCGTCTGGCATCCAACAGTGGTCGCCACAGATGGGAGGGCAGCTGCCTCTGCATCTGAGGTCTGGGTAGAGGCAATGAGAGCCAAAGAAATTCCTGCTCAGAGTCAGGGGAAGGAGAGCAAGATGGGAAGATTGACGCAAGGCAAATGCCACTGTTCTTCCTTGGAACGGCTTGTGCTTGCGGGGAATTGGACTTTCTCTAGTTGTTAGCTTCTTGAACTTTCCCTGACCAAGAGAGGGAACAGGATTTGCTAACTCTCTTTTAAAAAGCCTTACTCAAGAAATCCTAGGCAGTGAAACAGTAAAAACCAGAATTGTCAGAGATTCTACAGATCTTTTTCATGAAAGGTCACCATTCTCTTTAATAGAGATTTCATCTACCAAACTATGAGCTTGAAATTATCACATTTATAATATTGAACAAAAACAAAGCAACAATATGAAGGTGATCTTAACACTCATGTTCTCTCTCTCTCTCTCTCTCTCTCTCTCTCTCTCTCTCTCTCTCTCTCTCTCTCTCTCCCTCTCTGAAAACTTCATTGCAGCAGTAAGATTATCACATTGTCAGGCAGGGATGGTAAAATTAATGATCTGTAGGGAACCTTTCTACTCAGGTCTACTCAGTTTTCTCCAATAGGCAGACAGATTAGTGTCCATGAGTCTGGGCTTTTTGATTACTCTCACTCAACTGGCATCATTTTAAGCATCCAAGTCCAGACCAATATTTCCCCTTATTTTCAGTACAAGAGCAATTCTGATTACTAATATTCATTTAGCTTTTATTATGAGCAAAACCATTAGTAAATTTTTTCTGTGTCCCATTTTTTCTACCAAGGCAGAAAATGCCTCAAATACAGGTATAGTTGAGAATACAGCAATGTCGGGCGCTCCACCGGGTCCCCGACAGTGCCGGAAAGCGAGTTCCCTTCTACCTCCGGGCCGGGTGAGGAATGGATGAACACTCAGGAATCCGATGCAGTTTTAAAGGCTTTACTTATCACAGGTTCAGGCATACAAATCAGCAAAAGGAAAAACCCGATGCTTAGGATTCCAGGCTAGAACCCCAGCCACGTGTAGGCCAAGATGGCGACCACCACGTGTAAAAACTTCCAAGGGGAATAAACGCTCACAAGGCGAGAGAGAGCGGGAACCGGCTAGTTTATACCCATGCAACTCAGACCTTCCTCCCATTGTTATGGAAAGCAGGGAGTGTTAAATGGCCTTAGATAATCCCTCCCTGCACCTCACCTAGGCCCTTTAGTGTGCTAATGCAGCGGCCCTTAAAGGAGTCCTGCAACACAGCAATACTGTACTCTTCTGCAGTGTATATATGACTTGTTTATGTTCAGTATTTACTCATACAGGCTCCCTAAGAAGCTGGTTTCCTATTAATACTCCTCATCTTCTAGGTAAACAGAGGGTTAGGAATATATAGAAGCTTACACAACCACTAAGAAGAGGAATAGTGATTTCCCCTCAAATCATCTGCACTAGGAGACTGTTCTTTGCACTGCTCCCAGCCTTAAGTCTTGTCAGTCATCCAGTAAGCGACCACTAATAGGTGGAAAGATAGGACTGAAGGATCTGGTAAAGAAAAACTCAAATTAATTTCAGCATCATCTCTGTTGTAAAACAATTCAAGTCACATGATACAATGATATTAAGTACCATCATTTTAATGTAGGATATTGGACCTTATTTCTATTCTTTTCAGCAACTTGAAAAACAGCCCCATGATATTTTTAGTGGAATTCAGTAGTAATATCCTAGAGGCATATTGAAATCCATGAATACCAAATCTCCCTGATTAGTGATGTAGAGTATTTTCTCATGTGTCTTTGGCTATCTATATCTCTTCTTTGAGAAAGTTTCTGTTCATTTCTTCTCCCCATTTTTGGATGGAGTTGGATGGTTTTTTCTTGCAAAAATTCTACCAGTGCCTTATATATCTTGGATATTCACCCCTTATCAGATGGGTATTGGCTAAATATCCTTTTCCAATCTGTAGGCTGTCTCTACATCTTGGTCATGTTTTTCTTGAGGAGCAGAAACTTCTTAGTTTCATGTAGTCCCATTTATTTATGTTTGCTTCCACTTGCTTGGTCAGTGGTGTTTCATCTTTAAAGATGCCATTAGTTTCAATGTCATGGAGAGTTCTGTCCACATTTTCCTCCATAAACCTTCTGGATTCAGGTCTGATATTTAATCCATTTTGATTTGACTTTTGTGTCTGGCATTAGAGAGAGGGCCGAGTTCATTGTCTTGCATGTACCTGTCCAGTTTTACCAGCAACATTTGTGAAGAGACTTTCTTTGTCAACTTCACATTTCTTAAGCCTTTATCAAAGATTAAGTGGTCATATATTTGAGGACCAGTGTTAGTATATTTGACTCTCTGTTCCATTGGTCTATGGATCTGTCTTTATTCCGACACCAACTGTTTTAATTACTACTAATCAGGAGATGTAAAAAACAGCAATGTGATATCATTCATACCACAGAGACTGGCACATATACAAAAGAACAAGAACAACAAGTGCTGGAGTGGATGCTGAGAGAAAGCAACTCTCCTTTATTGCTTAGTGGGAATGCTGACTGATCAAGCCATTTAAGAGAACAATATGGGCATTCCTCATAAAGCTAGAAATTGAGCTTCCATATGACCCAACAATTCCAAGTCTGGGAAAATACCCTGGGAATTAAAAAACACACAGCAGAAACAAGAACCAGGAGGTTTGGTCCATGGTTGAAAGCCTGCTTCAATGTCTTGGGGGAAAGGCAGTGGGATAGGGAAGGGCCCGCTATGAAAAAAAAAATAGTGGTAAAGTACCACTGTATAAAACCTGTGTGCAGACTATGTAAGGGAACAGACATGGCAATCTCTCAGTATCTGAATTACAGACCATAATGCCCAATAGAAGAGAGAGAGAGAGGGAGAGGAAGAAAGAAGGGAAGTACTTGCCATAGAGACGGGTTGAGGGGTGGAGGCTAGGGGTGTGGCAGGAGGTTAGAGGGGCACATTGGTGGTGGGAAATGTGCACTGGTGGAGGGATGGGTTATGAATGAAACCTGGTCATGAAGGGACTTCTAACTGTATGGCACTGTGACTCAACAAAAAAAAATTTAAACAAACAGAACAATGCCAAAACTTGTGGGAATCTGTAGGATTCACATGTTGCTGGGTTTATGTTAGTGAGATGAGTATACCTGCCAATGCTAAGTCTCCAGAGGCTCAACTAAAGGCAATCTGTGAGACTGGAATAATCTTCAGCAACATCATGAAGTCAAGAATGTTTTATTCCAAAACAGACCTGTGAACCTATGGAATAGAGTTGAGTATCCTGACAACCAGCCTCAAATACATGATAACTTAATCTTCGATAAAGGAGCAAAAAGTATGAAATGGAGCAAGGAAAGCCTCTTCACAAATGGTGCTGGGAAAACTAGGCAGTTATATGTAAAAATGAATTTGGACCTCTGTCTAACACCATGCGCAAAACTCAGATCAAATTGGATTAAAGATCTCAATGTCAGACCTGAATCCATAAAGTACACTGAAGAAAATACAGGAGAAACCCTCCACGACATGGAAGCTAAAGGCATCTTCAAAGATGAAACACCACTAACAAAGCAACTAGAAGCAAAGATAAACATATGGGACTACATGAAACTAAAAACCTTCACCTCAAAAGAAAAAGTGACCGAGATACAATGACAGTCCACAGAATAGGAAAGACTATTCACTGAATATCCATCTGATAAGGGGTTAATATCCAGGATATATCAGGCACTGGTAGAACTTTACAAGGAAAAAAACAGTCAGCCCCATCAAAAAAAACGGGGAGAAGAAATAAACAGAAACTTCATCAAGGGAAGAAATTCGAATGGCCAGAAGACATATGAAAAAATGCTCATCATCATTAATCATCAGAGAGATGCAAATCAAAACAACAATAGATATCATCTCACACCACAGAGACTGGTGCATATGCAAAGAGCAAGAACAACAAAACGCTGGTGTGGATGCGGGAGAAAGGGACTCTCATCCAATGTTGGTGAGAATGTCAATGGATACAGCCTTTTTTGGAAAACTATATGGACATTCCTCCAAAGACTAGAAATTGAGCTCCCATTTGACCCAGCCATACCATCCTGGGAATATACCCTGGGAAGCCAAAAACACACAGGGGAAACACCATCCTCACTTTTATTTTCATAGCAGCACTATTTACAATAGCCAGAATCTGGAAACTACCAGTGTGCCTGAGAACTGATGACTGCATAAAGAAATTTTGGTACATCTACACAATGGAATACTAAGCAGCAGTTAGGAAAATGAAGTTATGAAGTTTGCCTATAAATGGATAGATTATGTTTTATGACAAAAAAAAAAAAAACTTACAGACAAGAATAGGTGAGATCAAGAACTTCCAGAGATGTAAGGTTACCTGTCTTTTACAGATAGTTCCAGAGGGAGGCATCTTCCCAGAAAAACTCAACAGTGCCCCCGTTCCCTTCTATGTTCATGGAAAAGTTAAACAAAAGAAGAATGGACAAGAAAAACATACATATTGTAATAAGGACCCTAATAAAAATTGAAAGGAATATTTCCTAAAAATGTGCTGTAAAAATTTATTCAATCTTGCAAAAGTTCTTTAAACCACAGGGCCTTTGATCTCTCCTCAGCCCCTTTCCCCTATGGAGGAGGAAGTTACATAGTCCCTAAAAAGCTAAAACCTGCTCTAGAAGTAGATTCTCATCAAAGCACAAATGGAACTGAGGACAGAGGCAGAATGTTGCAGAATTCATTATCAGAGCAAAGTGCTTTGGTTTCACAGTTTCTAGTATGTGATTCCGCAGAAACTCAATTCTTGGTGTCTTTCTCCCGAATCCCAAATTAGTCCAGTGAGTTTTAACAGGAGTATAATACTGTATTGGTTACAAGTTCAAGGCTTCAGGGGAGAAATCAGGAGAGAGGTTTTGGATGTTCGCTAGGCTAGTAAGGAAACAATATTTGTCTTTTGAACACATCTTCCCCCAAAACACAAGAGTGATTTTGGGAAGATGTGCTTTCCAATCAGTTCTCCTATGACCTCTATGAATGCTTTTCTGTTAGTTGATACCCTGATACTCTGAGGGAACTGAAGCTCCAATGCTGTCCCTTGGTTGGTTGCTCCAGTACATCCAGCTAATTTAGAACTCAGGGAGACAAATTACTTAACTTGTAGTTATTGGTACAGAGGAGAATGCGCTATGTCTGAGCTTAGGAGGTCAGTCAGATTCTGCAGCTGGGACTGGGGAGAGTGCAGTGTTCTCCAAATCTACTGCTACATCTGGTATCTTTTGATAATTACTTAAAAGCTGTAGTTTTACTGAGGTCCCAGCCCCTCCCCCACCTTGGAATATTGAATAATGTTTAATTACAGTCCTAAGGACTTTTTTTTGCATTTAAATTGTAGAGTCTTCCTACTTTTTTCACACATGCAATTTCCCACATGTTGTTTTTCCATCTCTATTTAGGGAATACATGAGAACTCTCATTTTTTTTCCTCAAAGTTAAATTTGCTTCACTGGGGTCATTTTTTGGAACTAGCTAGAATCATTCCAAAAATAATTCTGGGATGCTCAAAGAAGAGAACTGTCTATTAAATGTAACATTTTGGAAGTGTAGTTTCACAAAATTATTTCACACCTATTCAGGAGCTATTTTTTTACCTCTATAACTGTAGATGTGTTTCACCTACATTATGTGATAAAAGTCTTTCTCCCACAGGATGATCTTGTAGGATGACTTTGAGAGAAGCAATAAAATGAAGGAAAAAACAAAATTGGCCATTATTTAATCCTAAATGCTCAATATTAGGCCAAAAACCTTCACTAAAATCAAAGGCACTCATCAAACATTGAATGCATTGAAACCGATACATCGTTTCAAAGTCATGGTGAGTGAACTTTTTTTATATTTAATTATTTTGGTGTTTGACCACACCTGATTGTGCTTGAGGATTTCTCCTCACTCTGCATTCAGGGATCTCTCCAGATGGGCTCTGAGACCATCTGGGCTGCTGGGAACTAAATTTAGGTCAGTTGCATGCAAGGCAAGAGCCTTACCCTCTATACATCTCTATGATCCAAATGCCAGTAAATTTTAAATGTTCTTGGTGCAGTGGTGTCACCTGTCAATCAGAACCCAAGTGTGGCCACTTTAATGTGTCTGGCGCTTATAAAGATTTACCAGAACTTCTCATCTTTCAGAGTTCTCTCATCTTCAATTTAATTCAGTACACTTTAAATTAGTCCAATTGATTGTAAAAGGGTATAATACTGTTGGTTACAAATTCAAGAGAGTCCATATCTTGGATAACTTTATTCATGTTTGCATCATGGAAGAGAAAACGAGGATCTAAGAAATAACAGAATGAATGTTCATTATAAATTCCTCATTTTATTTTCGTGAATTTCATGTCACATTATCTCACCCCCATTCTAGATAGCCATAAGATCAAGAAGAAGCAGAGAGTTCAACTTTTCCAAGATGTTATGGTTGGTCTAAAGTATCAAAGGTGATTCAGACCTGGATCAGGTAATTCACCTGTAAAGTTCATCACCTCTCCTACCTTTGAGTCACTAGTTGTCGCATGCCAAGATAAGAATAGAGAAAGATGACCTCTGAGGATGTGTAGGTCAGGCTGAAGCTATGGACTCAAGGTCCTTAGAATAGTCAGAATAGGTTATGGTATTCTACTTTATTCCTCAAATCTCATTAACTTAATATTGTCAAGGTTTATTTCATGCTTTTACTGTTCAATACAAGTTAGCTCATTCTCTAATTTTTTGGGAGTTTGTTCATAGCTCTGCCATCTTAACATGTAGCTTCTAATACTTTATAGTGGGAAAAAAAGAAGAAACAATTATTCTAATGACCCCAATTGGAAGCAACTCTCTTCTGACCAAGCACCTGCACCGCAGCTATAGGAAGTGACAAAAGTCTTCCTAGAGAGCCAGGAAGGAGTGAAGAATTGGATGTGGTGAGTTTCAGCAAGGCTGCTGTCTTCCTGCATAGGATGACCTGTGGTATAGGAGATGCTAAGAGTTGTTTCAGAATCTGGGTCATTGAAATACTCAATTTCTAGAACTAAATATTATATCTGCTCTTCTTCATCCTACTTCAAGTGGATACCAGACAAGCCCAGATCTGCTGCGTCTGCAGTTGACAGTTGGGCAGTCTAAAATAATTAGGACTATCAATTAGTCTTAATTTATAGTCTTAATTATTTAAGTATACTTATACAGGATATAAATATTTCAATTCTCTGGACTCTATTTGTTATAATCTTATCTCCTCTAGTGTAGATCTGGCCTCTAGATCTGCCAAATAATTCATCTCTTCAGCCAATTCTTTAAAGACAGTCTGCTACTTATAAATATGCTGGCACACAAAGCTAAATAAGGTGCAGATTCTGCACTCATGGACTCTGCTGTCTAGTAGAGAAAAAAACAGTGTAAAACACAAACAGCTTTAAGCTTTAAAGCTTAAAGTCTTCTGTGAGCTGTTCTAAGAGGCCACACCATAGAAGTGTGTTTGGGACATCCTAGTCTAGGTGGCAAGCCCAGGGCCGACTGGCCCAGGAGAAGAGGCCCTTGCTAAGGCCTGAAAAGTTTTGACTCATGGCTCTTCTGAAACACAGGAGCAGAGCCAATATGAATGAGCAGAGTGGTCTTGACACTTTTGAGCAGAGTGGTCTTGACACTTTTGAAGAAGGAAACCAGAAGTAGAACTAATGGAAGACATGTCCAGCTGAGCTGGAGCCACGGTTGCATTCTAAGCATGAGCACAGGTCGAAGCCTAGGACTGAAGGAGAGCACAGTGAAAGAAAAGCAGATGCCACAAGGGGGCACTGTTTCTGCCCTCGGAATCCCACAAACACCTCCTGGCCTTTATTACTAAAGAACCAGCAGCCCTGCAATCAGCAATTGGGAAATGTAAGATATTCAACTTAGATGTGCAAGTTCCGGGGCTAAAAAAGATTCAAGTGTACACACACACACACACACACACACACACACACCACAAACACGTTTGTGTAGTTTTGGGGTTACAACCAGCAGTCTCAGGGCTTTCTCACTCTTGGTGGACCTCAGTGGGCCACATGGGATGCCAGGGACCAAACCCAGATTGACTGTGTACAAGGCAAATGCTTTATTCACTGTACTGTCTCTTTAGCAACTCAAGTTTATATTTTTATCTTGGCACATTTGCTGTGTGATTTTGCAAAAAAGTTGTTGCACTTTTAAGCCTTTCTGTCCTATGCTCCTGAGAGGTAGCACAGGAGTTAAGGCATATGCATGCATCTAACTCCTGTTTGACCACTGACAACACATTGTTCCCAAGTACCTCTGGGTGTAGCCCTGGAGGCCCAAGAGCACTGCTGAATGAGGCCCATGGAGGCCCTCTACCACTGTCCTGGTAAAGCTCTGATGACTCCAAGCACGATGGGCCCAAACAGCTTCTCAATGCTGGCATTAAAAGTCCGTCATAATTACCCAATGTCTCTGGGTATGGTTCTTGGATCTCTTGAACTCTGTTTGTGAGACTCCTAGAAAAATCTTTATAATAGATTAATTAAAATTTTTATTATATCACCATGAGATAGACAAATGACAAATACAAAGTTGTTCATGATTGGGCTTCAGTCATACAGTGTTCCAGCATCCATCCCTCCACCAGTGCACATATCCCAACATCAGTGTCCCCTTTCTTTATCCCCTTCCCACCTGCTTCTATGACAGGCACCTCTCTCTCTCCTCTCTCTCTTTCTCTCTCTATCCCACCTATTGATAAGACCTCCTGATCCATGTTTTACCTGACCTTGGATATTGATATCATACTATGTCACTTGTCATTTATCACTTGTCTTCCCATTGTTCATCAATTTGCTTGAGTGGGTGCCAGTAACATCTCCATTCGCTGCGAATGAGGTTCATTATTGTTACTGTTTTTGGCATATTGAATACACCACAAGTAACTTGCCAGGCTCTACTGTGGCTCGGGTTCATCCCAGGGGGCCCAGTCTTTTCTATACTAGACCATCAACTATCAAGGACCCATGGGGCAGAGTATATACATACATACATACATACATACATACATGTACATATATATATAGAGAGAGATAGAGAGATAGAGAGAGAGTAGTATACAGAGTATATATATATATATATATATATATACATGTATATATATATATCATGCAAATAAATACAGCCATTCTATATCTGCCTTTTTACTTCTGGCTAATTTCACTCAACATGATAAAAATCCATTTCTGACTTCCACACCACCTACAATCACAAATACCTTCAGGTTGTTATTTGACATCTGCTTTTTCTTTCCAAAACTGAGTGTGGCATGAGGCTCACCTGGCCCTGTCAGGAGAGCTGTGATATATATGCATCTGGGGAATGGCAATAGAAATGACATTCATGGGCATTTTATACTCTGTGAAGGGCCATAATGGAAGATAGCACCAGTTTTGCTTATTTCCTTTGCCTATACCAGCTAATCAAGGAAGAACTAGAGAAGGTAGGTGTTCAGAGTAGAACTGGGAACTGTGATAAGCAACCAGGAGAGGCGCAAAACAGCATCCAGTCATGGTGATCGGTAAATATATAACAACAGATAACCTGAAAGTCCCTACCCCTCAGGTATTCCTGTCCCTCAAGGTATTGCAGGTGTGACTGTGGTGCCCAGCTATATCTATAGGTAGCAAACAGGAGACAGGCTTGTCTATACCCACGGCTCTGCCCTGGGGGCCCTGGATGGTTGATGATGTGACATAGAAAAGACTGGGCCCCTGGGATGAACCCAGAGCCACGGCAGAGCCTGGCAAGCTACCCATGGTGTATTTGATATGCCAAAAACAGTAACAATAATGGACCTCATTCCCAACAAATGGAGACATTACTGGCACCCACTCAAGCAAATTGATGAACAACGGGAAGACAAGTGACAAGTGACATTCTGAAAGTTACAGCCACACAAACCCATACAGAACCTCCCTGATATTTACCATTTGCCTAATTATGTGGAGAGAGTACTCCCCATCATGGACAATCACAAGTCACACTTCTGACATCACCTACTTTGGAGTAGGCAAAAATGAGGTAACAAACATTATTTTTTGCTACCAACATAAGTAGGCACAGAATATTGGTGAGAATGAAATTAGACAATGGGAAATTGTGAGTATTCATTAAATCAATTATGAAGAAACATTTGTTTCATTATAAATATATGAGTTAATTTTTAATAACATTTGTGCTAGCAACAAACTTAAAGTTCTTGCCAACTGAACAATGAAACTAGGTTAGGTAGGTAAAGAATATCCCCAAAACACAAACTCCCACCTCCATTCTATGGCAACAGACACAAAGAGTAAATCAGCTCCCTTCTTCTACCCTGGCCTGTGAGTGTGGGATTAATGAAATGAGGGATTATCATGTCTGACTCTTTCTTCATCTTGCCCCTCTAACCTCCTAGCCTTTACTGAAAAGAAAGGAAAATTTTCCTTTGATCTTTTCACTTTGGGGGTAGGTTCCAAAACCTGGCATGGATTCTGCAAAGACAGTTTATTGTGGCACCTGGAATAGCACAGAGCTACTGTTAGGCAGTAGGCATTGGGCTGAAATCTATAGCTTTGCGTCAATGGAACCAGGCAGACCTCATGGATGAATATAACATTATAAATTTTACAACATTGATGAAATACTGCTTTTAGAGTAGGAACCTCTAAAAAGGTCTGGTTGAACCTCTAGAGGACAGTTCAACCAGACCTTTAATTCCCTCAAGCACTATTTTTATGCCTTTAAATGCAGTATCTGGCACAATTTGCAACCATGATAGCCATTTCTTTTGCCACCCTATACATATGTAAGCAAAACCCTGTATGAAAATAAAGGTTTTTAGACAAAAATTGAATTTCTATGCATACCTATGGTGAACAACTAACTCACTTCTCAAAAATACTTCCCATTTGAAAATAATTACTTTAAGATTAATCCATAACTAACTAGTTATTTTTGTCCTTTTTATTTTTATTTTTTAAATATTTTATTGTACCACCATAAGACATACAATTACAAAGATGTTCATAAGATGTTCATATTTGGATTTCGGTCATACAGTATTCCAGCACCCATCCCTCCACCAGTGCCTATTTCCCACCACCAATATCCCCGATTTCCTCCATAACTAACTTTAGCTTTATTAAATTTCGCAGAATATATATTGAATTTTGAGTCACACCTGACTGTGCTCTATGCTCACGATTGTCTCTGTTCTCAGGGATCACTCCTGACAGGCTTCAGGGACCATAAGTGAGTGGCATTAGGAGTATAACCCTGGTCATCCACATGTAAGGCAATCACCTCACCCACCGTATTTCTTCTGTTCATTTGCCCAAATAAACAGTAATAACTAATTTCTTGTAAAGAAAACATTTCTCTGCTATGGCTAAGATGAATCCCTTTAAATATTTGAAAACTTGGGCCACTTGTATTATTTGTAGGGTCTGGGGGAGTTTATGATGAACTGCTATGTAAAACATAAAATGTTAAAGTATGTATTTGCTAGTATTGATATTTGCCCAATATAAAAGTTTATTGATACCTTCAGGGACACAGATAAATGTGGCCAATATTCAGATTCTACTTTTCTGTTGAAAATAGAACTTATTTGAAAAATTCTAATTTCTAGAAGTATTTGTTTATTGGATCTTATATTTTCCTAATTCTATTTAGACATAAACTTAATTTTACAAGTTTTTCTATGATTAAGTTATTTTGAGATCATCACTTTAAAAACTAAGTGTTGCAGCTTCCAGTACTAGACGCTAAGTACTTCAGGAGAGGAAGGAGAAAGAAGGGGAAAGAAGGACTGGGGGGTGGGGGGAAAGGGTCAGAATATCCCCAATAATCCAAGAACTGGGACACTTGGTCTCCACTCTACTTATCACTCTGTTATCTTTCTTTTTTTCTGCCCCTGTTCATTTTATTTCAGAGGAAACATAGTCCACAAAGACTCTGTATATAGATTTACTCTGGAACCCTCCCAGCAGGGTTTCTCCCAGCAGAAAACCAACCCTAAGCTTATAAGCCATGCTAGTGCTGTTGATAATTTGATTTTGAACCTACTAGCTGGGCAGAAGCTTTTGAGTTCCTGGTCCACCGGTTACCCCCTATCACTGCTCACACTGGAGGGAGGATATTTAGATGATACAGGTTTATGCAGCTCCCTCCCTTCCTCCTATTTTTCAAACAAAATAAGATTCATTTCTGTTATTTTTCACTCTGTTTGTGTAAACTAGTGATACTAGAATCTCTCGAGTTCAATCTAGTGATTTCATAAACTTGTATTGTCATCACCTTATTTGTTATGTACATTGTACATTGTACATTGCATATCTGATATAGATACAATGTAACCTCTCTGTTCTGAGAAAGAAGCAAACTCTATCTTAACTAGCTGAGTAACTTTGAAAAAAGTTTCTTCACATCTTTGGGCTTTCTTTTCACGCAGAGAAACCCAGAGGGTTCTCTGGGGGCGGGGGTGGGGGAGGTTGTGAGGATTAAACTATACAGTGTGTTACAAGTGCCTTTCATATGCTTCCTATTTTTATTTTAATAAAGGATAATCTGTTATTATAACTTGTAATTTTTTAAAAAAATGCACTCAGCCTGGTGAAATTACCTTTAAATTGCACTCAGATCAATATTACTATCACCCTGGTACTCCATCCTCTCCTTCTGGGACACTAACCCTACTCTTACAAGGAAACTCATTCCCCTGGTCTCCAAAGCATATTGAACATTATAAATAGAAAGTGTGTATCTTCTCTCTTGCACTTAGCACTAGCCATAGTGAGTTACTATTAGTATGATTTTTGCTTAGAGATCATACCTAGCTATGCGAATTTCTGGCCCTGTGCTCTGAGATTACTTTTGACCTGTAACTGGAACATCCGCTGTGGTGCCAGCAATAGAACCTAATTAGGCTGTGTGCAAGACAAGCACCTTAACTGCTATCTCCTGGGCTCCTTTTCACTATGAGGGAGGTGTACTATAACTATTACCTGCAGTTATAGTGCTTTCATTCTCAATGCCATAATTGTTTAGTATATAACACTTATTTATCCTTTCTATTCTACAGGTATTTGAATTAATTTTATTTTTTACATATTTTATTATGTAATGAATAGATATTCTTTACATACATTTTTGTTTTAATTTATTTATTTGGCCTTTGTGCCACATCTGGCACTTACTTCTGGCTCTGCTCAGGACTTCCTCTTGGCTCGGCACACAGGATTACTCCTGGCAGTTATGGGAGGATCATCCTAGATGCCAACAGTTGAACTTGGGTCTGTAGCATACAAGACAAGAACCCTCATAGCTCTACTGTCTCTTCAGCCCCTGTATGTACATTTTAGTTACCATATGTTTGATTTGCAGTGGAATGGTTTGGTTACTCACCATATTCCACCTCAGATAAAAGTATTACCAATATTTGCAGGAAGGCAACACTCCACTTCTCGCATATTTTCTATTCCCACAAGTGATATAATTTTTAAATTATAAAAATTAAATTATAAATATTTCAAATATTATTATAAATAGTATAAATATATTATAAATATAAATATTTATAAAATAAATACTATAAATAGCCAGTATCTTGATCACTTGATCACTTGAATCCCGTTATTCATCGACTTGCTCGAGCAGGCGCTAGTAACATTTCCATTGGACCCTATCACGTGTCAATGTAGCACAATGGCATCTGTCTGGTTGATTCAGGAATATGAAGAGCCTCAAACCGTTCCTTCAGGGTCTTGACAAGGAAGTCTGATCATCTTTTAGGTGAGCGGTCACGTGATCTTTTGACATCCCGTGGGATCCAGTCGGTAACCGACTCTAGTCCAGCGGTTGTCTTCAAATCGCATTACATGTCTAGCCCATCTGATTTTCGATGCCTTGGCAAATGAGACAGCGTCCCTGATTCTGGAATAGCAATGAAGGTTGGAACTCCGGATTCCTTCTCTCACTTGAGTGAGGAGTGATATTCCAAGCATAGCTCTTTCGATTCCTCTCTGGGAGATCCGAATAGCATTCTCATCCTGCTTTCGTTGGGCCCAGGTCTCTGAGGCATATGTTAATGCAGGGAGAATGGTGGAGTCAAAGAGATGTGCCCGGAGCCAGAGGTTCTTTGTCCTTTTAGCTATTTCTTCGATGCCTTTGAAGGCATTCCATGCCTCTCTCTTCCTCCTGCGCAGCTCAGGTTTTAGGTCGTTCATCATGTTGACTTCTCCACCTAGGTACACATAACTGCTGCATTCAGAGAAGTTTGTTCCATTGAGAGTGAATGGGGCCTCTGGAACTAGTTCATTTTTTCATAAACATAGTTTTCTTTAGATTCAGCTGTAGACCTATCTTTCCACATTCTCGGTCGGAAGTCAGCCAGCATTTGTGCCGGTTGGCTAATGCTTGGTGTTATTAGAACGATGTCATCAGCGAAGCAGAGGTGGTGTAGGTTGCCGACCATCTATCTTCACTCCCATTCCTTCCCATTCTAATTGTCGCATGATGTTCTCGAGGGTGGCGCTGAAGAGTTTTGGTGAAATGGTATCACCCTGTCGAACCCCTCTTTTGACATAAATGATCACTTCTTTGTAGAATGATGAGATCCTGGTGGTGAATCCGTAATACAGCTCACGAAGGATCTTGATGTATTGGGTTTGAACACCCTGTTTGGCTAGGGCTTCTATGACTGCTTCAGTCTCCACAGAATTAAAGGCTTTCTGTAAACCAATGAACGTGAGACAGAGTGGCATCTTGTACTCCCTACAAACCTCAATGAGCTTGGTTACCCCTGTGGATATGGTCGATTGTGCTGAATCCTTTCCAGAAGCCAGCTTGCTTGCATGGTTGTTCTTCAACTAGTGCTCTGCCAATCCTGTTCAGAATGACTCGTGTAAACAGCTTGTAGATGATGGACAACAGGCAGATGGGGAGATAGTTGCCGATGTCGTGAATGTCTCCCTTCTTGAACAGTAGAACTGTCCTGCTGGTTTTCCATTGAGAGGGTACCTTGCATTCGGACAGGTAGCCTGTGAAGAGCCGAGCTAGTGTATTGATGAGTACCGACGGCAGATTCTTCAGGTGTTCGGGTCTGACTTTGTCTGGGCCTGGTGCTGTTCCCTTCTTTACCGACGAGATGGCATGTCGGATTTCAGAAGGGAGAACCTTGGAAATGACATATCCATCCTGTGGAATTTGGTATGTGGGCAGGTGGATGTGGCTATCAAAGATATTTGAGTAGAAGTCATGGATAATCTCCATTGCCTTTCTGGAAGATGTGATAGATCCATCAGGGTGTCAGAGTATCCAGTATCTATATTACAAATTTAGATACTGGAAAAATGTGTTTAAGAAACTAAGTGGAATATAGAGCTATAGGACAGAGGGTTGGATATTTGACCCAGCTGATCCGGGTTCAATCCCTGTCATCCCAGTTAGTCACCAAAGCACCACCAGGTATCATTTCTGAGTGGCAGAGCCAGTAGTAACTGAGCATCACCAGATATGACCCAAAAAGAAAAAAAAAGAATAAGGAAAGAAGTGTTTTTAAGTGACTAAATTCCAGAATAAACATCTTAGTTATAAAAATTCGTGTTTTGCTATGAAGCTATTTCAGATGAAGTAGAAAAAGTTGTGCAATACAGGGTGCTGGTGTGTCGGCAATAAAGTTTTATGGAATACAGTCAAACCTATTCATCTGTAGAGTTTCTTAAACTGCTTTTTTTCTACAATAGCAGAACTGACAGCTGTAATAAAATTGTTTGACTCGAAAACTTTCACTTATAGTCTATCTCATTGCTTAAAGTAACTTTCCAGATTGTAAGGTAAAATTCTAAGGTAACTTTCCAGAATTCTTAGAATTTTCCAGAATTCTAAGAATTCTAAGGTCTTTTGGAGGAGCAGGCAGAGCATTTTCCTTGCATGTGACTGACCTAGGCTTGATTCCCAGCACCCCATATGGTCCCTGAGCACTGTCAGGAATGACTCCCAAGTGCAGAGCTAGAAACAAGCCCACACAGGTATAGCACAAAAAGCAAACATATGTATAACATTTTAGAATATTTTTTGTTTGTTTTCATCTTTGGAATGCACCCAACTGTGCACAGGCATACTTTTGGCCCTGTGTTCAGAGCTCAGGGATCATTCCTGGTGGGCTTGGGGGGCTATATACAATGCCAAGTATCAAACCCGATTGACTATATGAGCACCCTACCCACTATTGCCCTGTTCTCTGTTTTGGAATAATTTTTTTTTAATTTTAAGCTAATTTATTTCTTTTAAAAATTTTATTACACCACTTTTAGACATACAATTGCAATATGCTCATGCTCGAGTTTTGGTTCTACAGTGCTCCAATGCCCATCCCTCCACCGAACCCATCTCCCATTACCTATTTCCTCACCTCCCTCCCCCTCCCACACCTCAACTACTTGGCGGGTTCTGTATATCTTTTCTCTCTTTGGAACAATTTTTTAAAAAGAACAAAGGACAACAGTGGATGTTTTATTTTATTTATTTATTTATTTATTTTGCTTTTTGGGTCACACCCGGCAATGCTCAGGGGTTACTCCTGGCTCTGCACTCAGGAATTATTCCTGGCGGTGCTCGGGGGACCATATGGGATGCCAGGGATCGAACCCGGTCAGCCGCATGCAAAGCAAACACCCTACCCACTGTGCTATCACTCCGCCCCATCTTTGGAATAATTTTTAAGAAGAAAAATAATTCTATTCTCTCCTGATGTGCCCTTGAAAGTGTTTTACAGTTCTGAACAGCCTGGGTGTTCCTTACTACTAGAAAGGTAAAGCTGTCCCTGAAATCACAGGGGTTTGATTTTATGTGTCCACTTTTCCCCATATATATATTCTTCTACTTTTGGGTTCCACATCCAGAAGATCAAATTAGCTTGGTGTTTGAATTGCTTGTGTGGAATTCATGAATGCAGGGAATTTACTTAGTATATGGGGCATAACTATCTTTGGGAGGATGAGGTGACCTTAAAAACAATATCCCTAGAGCATTAAGGAATGGCTATAGCAGTCAAACATTTTGGTGTCTCTGAAGGGATTAGGACGTTATTAGTCAGGGGACCAGATGGTCCAATGCTGAGGACCTCAGTGAGATACTCTGCAGTGTAGTGGTGTGAGGTATTGCATTGCTATTTTCATTTTATTTTATCTAATAAATAAATAACTCAGTTTTTCATATGTTCAACTCAAATATGCAATGGGTAAAGAAATTGTGGTGTGTGTGTATGTGTGTGTGTGAGCACTTGTGTGTATGTGTGAGTGTGTGTGTGTATGTGTAAAATAACCCTTTGGCTTGGGAATATCTTGGATATAATTGATGTTCAGAAAATTTGAAACAATGTTTATTGTTTCTCAGAACTTATTATTGAAAGGCTTTCTATGCTTGTTTAAGGAGGGTCATCTGAGGGTCATTAGGTAGTGAATATGTCATTCTGAGTATGTCATTCAAGCAAATAACTTACATCCTCAGGATAGTGTCTTGGGTCAAGTTCCCTAGAAATAGAATTTGAAAAAGGATGGCGAAAGCAGGAGAGCAGAGGAACTTAAACAGGAATACAATACCAGGCTGAATTTATCATCAGTCTGAGCCCTCCAGTATCTTCACCACATATTGCTCCCGCGGTGATACCTTGGTCAGCTCATTACTTTCTGAAGGACAGAAGAGGAGGGAATTTCTGGAGAGATAAAGAGAGAAGGACAATACTGTCCAATTGGGAATCTGATAAGGGTCTTTATTTGAAGAACGAACATCTTAAGTCATCAAAGACAATATAGCTCAGTTAAGGGATAAGTTAGTTAGAGAAAGGGCATGATTGAGGCAAAAACAACTTCACAAGGAAAGGGAAGTCATAACATTTCTCAGTAAATGCGGATTTTCCCTAATTACACTTTGGAGTTCATACTTTTACAAACAATTACATACTCTAAAATAAATAAAAACAGAAGTACATTACTTTGGGAGTTTTCTTTTTTAGAAGAACTGAGATTTAATTGGCCATGAACTAGATTTTATGTTCAGAATGGAAGAGAAGGTCTTTAGGGAAAACATTGTGTGTGTGTGTGTGTGTGTGTGTGTGTGTATGCGTGTCTGTAGAGGATGGTGTGTATAAAAGCGAAACTCAAAATCTATGGTGGGGGAGAAGAAAGAATAATAATAAAATAAAAATAAATAAAATCTACTTGCTATTTATTGACTCAGAAAGCTAATTACATCTATTGTAGCTTAATTTTCTCATCTGTAATATAGAGAATTTTGAAAATTTTTTGAAAGGACTTTGTGGAATTAAATACTTACTGCCTATAAATATTTTAGCCTGTATTTGATAGTGATAGCTGCTACTTTCTCTCCCTGTCCCCAGCCACTCACGAGGCGCCCGGGAGGGATGGCGGGTTCTAGCCCTGGCCCACCACCCCAGCAGAGCCTCACAACAAGACAGATGACCCCCCACTCCATCGGGCCGCCATTTTCCACATCCGACTTCCCTCTCGTCAGAACTCCACCCAGCGACAGCCTATCACAGCCCATCTCGTGCAGCCACAAGCGGCCGCTGGTTCATCTATAAATGCTAAATTTAAAGGTATACCACCTGCATGGCAAGCCTGGCAAGCTGCCCTGTTTTAATTGATATGCCAAATACCAGTAACAATTATATTAGTTCATTCCCATGACCTAATATAATGGTTTGAGGCTCTTTATGTTCCTGGAGCAAGCAGATGCCCTTGGGCTCTACTAGCATGAGACAGGACATATGGAGATATTACTGGTGCCCGTTCTAGAAAATAGATGATCAACGGGAGGATAGTGATAGTGATAGTGATTTGATAGTGATTTTGTAGAATAATTTTTTACTTCCTATAAACAAGTTTTCATAAAGTTTCAAGTTGGTCCTTTCCCATTTACTTTAATAAATATTTTATCTATCCATGTGTGGGTGTCTGATATTGTTTTCACATTGTTTTGACACTGGCAAATAGATTTATTTTCTTCCATCTCTTCTTGGTTTGGCTTGTAAGATACTTTACTGAAAAAGAAGAAATTAAGCTGAACTCCATATTGGGAGACATTATGAAATACAGAAGGATTATAAACCTGAACCAAAGCCTACCATATTAGAGCTAAGAGATTAATTTCTCTCTGTGAGAGTCCTTGAGAGTCATTTATAGAAGAGGCTTTTGAGATGCTTTTTTAAAAATCAGAAGACAAATCATCAAAAAATGTGTTAGCTCAGGAGTTCCAATTAGGCTCATATTTAATGTATTGATGATTAGACAATGCGTATTTCAGCCTGTAGAATCTCACACCAGATCTCAAAGATAAGCATTTCTCCTTTCCTAAACTCCCACTGAATGGGATCTGCCTCCTTGGACTGAGAATGTATTTAGGGTCATGTCCTCAAACTCTGTTTTCTTTTTGTAAATTTAATCATTTTTTTTTCACAGTTACAAAATTCTTCATGATTGGGTTTCAGTTATATAATGTTCTAATTCCCTTCCCTTCACCAGTGTACAAATTAACTTTTAAAAATTATTTTTGATCTTATTTAAAACACTGTGATTTACAGAGTTGTTCATGATATAGCATCAAGCATTTAGTGTTACAACACCACCAGTGTTACCTTCCCTCTACAAAAGTTCCCATTTCCCTACCCATCCCAAACCTGCCCCCGTAGGTCCTCAAATTCTTAAGGGAAATCAACTTCCTCAATGTGATTGTTTTGGGGAGTTGACCAGGAATTTAAAGGTTAGGACTCCAAGAGCTAAAACCCTTTCTTGTGGCCTTCCAACAGTATCAGAAGGTTCAGGGACCACACCAGTGATTGTTGGCAGGTAGGGCCATTAGTTCAGCACATGGGCCTCAGGACGTGATACTTCTTGGGTCCTTCAGTTCTGGGATGTGCAGCTTCCACTGTGGTACTGGAGACCTCAAAGGCCACACCTACAGATGTTGGAGGACCATGTGATGCCAGGAATTAAACCTGGCTTCACATGGTCCTAACTACAGTACTATCCCCTGGTTCCCAAATAGAATTCTTTAGGGACACCAGAAAATCTTAGAATTATAATGTAGTTCATCATTAGCAAAGCAAGAATCAGAACAAGCTACAAGCGAAACAATGCATCATTTTTTTTCTATGCCCTTAACTTTTTCTTTTTCTTTCTTTTTTTTTTTTTTTTTTGCTTTTTTGGGTCATGCCCAATAAGCTCAGGAGGTTGCTCCTGGCTCTGCACTCAGGAATTAATCTTGGCTGTTCTTGGGGACCATATGGATGCCGGGGATCAGACCTGGTCTGCCGCGTACAAGGCAAATGCCCTACCCACTTTACTATTGCTCCAACCTTGACCTTTTATTTTATGTCCTTCTGAAGAATTAATCTGGATTCATCTGGATGACGTCCTGAACCCCCAGTTTTGAAGTAATTTATTCATTGAATCTTCAACCTGGAAGTACTTCAATCTTCTCCGATCTGTTCAAAAGAAAATTCTATGTGCAGACATCAAATCCAATCTAATCCTTTCTATTATAAAAGACTAAAGGAAGGGAAAATAACAAATTATTATTTAAATGAGATTTCAATAAACATATACATACATATTTACACATTGTTGAGTGAAGTTTCATGGAGAGTTGTCTCAGAGGCAGATAATCACATTTCTGCCTTTGGATAGAGACTGTAATCACTTCTTCTCCTGAGGGGTCCCTAGAGAAGGAGGAACTCCTCCCAACTAGAGACTCTAACAAATAAGATGCCTTTAACATCTTTTAGACAAAGATGTTAAAGACATAAACACTAATTTAAGTTTGGTTTCCTTTAGGGGAAGTCATAGGTCTATGAGACATATTACCTATCGAGAGCTGCTCAATTGATAGAGTACCTTAAGACTGGTTTGTGGAGGACAGAAAACTTTAGTTAAGCCTTGGTTTGGTGACATGTGTCAGCACAAGTGACAGTACCTAGGGACACTAGTCTTCTCTTGAACACATTTAGGATAATGTGTTTTTCACATCATCCATCATGTACTCACACTTCCAAGAAATTTTTTTATAATAGACCAGAGCAACCATTGCCTGGAGAGGTCACATTTGAGTAGATATTGGAATCAGGCAACGACCTTGTGATGCATAAGAGATGAGCAGGAAGAGGCAAGAGCAAGGCCTAAGGGAGGTTTACTGTCCCACGGACCCAGACCTGACAAGAAGGCAGCGTGAGCAGGGTGGAGAAATTCCAGGGAGGGAACAGGTGTAAGTATTTAGGGTGCAGTAGAACACGGACCTGTATGCAAGAGAGAGACAGCGCGGGAGACTTCTGCACAGAACCTCTATCTCTGTTTGCTGATTTCAGAACATGCTGAGGCAAAGGCAAGGCGGGCTCAGATATGTCAGTTAAAATACTCTTGTACTAATTCAAGCAAAAGATGGCCCCTTCTGGGTTTTCTCTGGTGCTTTTCCACTGCAGTAGAATAGTCTTTTTTATAGTCTCTAATTTGATTAGCATATTTTTAGTAAAAAAAAAAATCTAAGGTAGGGCCGGAGCAATAGTCCAGTGGGTAGCGTGTTTGCCTTGTACGCGGCCGGTCCATGCTGGCCCGCGTTTGATCCCCGGCATCCTATATGGTCCCCTGAGCACCGCCAGGAGAAATTCCTGAGTGCAGAGCCAGGAGAAACCCCTGAGCATTGCGAGTGTGACCCAAAAAAAGCAAAAAAATTCCAAGGTGACTTTACAATGCTCAGAGAATGAGTTCCCTACTACAGAATAATGGGCTGAAGCCAAACCAATATTAATCTTCCTTTTTTACCACAGGCCTAATACCCCTCTCATGTCTAGTCCTTCTAGTACTCTACTTTCCAAAATATAACTTCAAAGGACTGAAGAGGGAGGTCTAAAGTCACCCTCTCTTTTCCAGACCTGTGTGTTTGCTTTCTTGTTGATGTATCAGGCTCAGAGAAATACTTCCTGGGGCCAGCTTTGAATACTATACAGGAAGTACATCTGAGGAAAGATGTGCATACCAGGATGGAAAGAAGGAAGAGTGCTGCAGTAATGGGGAAACACAGATTAGAAAGAGAAGGCAGGAATAGATGGGTGAAGGGAGAAATGCAGGGTGGAAAGGGAAGAAGATGGATTGCAAGGGGCAGAGGCGAGTGCAGGCCGAAGGAAGAGAGCTGGGAAGCCTGCGCAGCTGAGGACAGAGTGAAGTTCTTTTTGGGTACCACAGCTTAATAAAGTTGACCTCAGCAATTCTTTTTAATTTGGGATTCTTAACAGTTAAAAATTCAGATGTTTATACAAAATTTAAGTTGCCAAAACCTTTTGAAAGAACAGAACTTTGGCAGCAACTAGCTGGACATGAGGATAACTTCTTCCTTGTGCCTTGGGCTTTGTGCCTAGGGACACACTAGGGAGTGTCCCTAGTCTCTGGTCTTTCACAACTCAGGTGGGAGACCTACACAGCCCTTCTCTCCCCCCAGGATCCAATTCTACATGTTCCTTCATATCGTTCATCTTTGCAAACTCTGTTTCTGCTTTTTTGGAGAACATCTTGCTTCTTTACCTGATGTTACAATCTGAATACTTATGTTTGCATGTGTTAAAATTGTAATGCCTGATGTGATGGTTTGAAGAAATGGACCTTGGGAAATGCTTAAGTTTTTTGGCTGGATCCTTTATCTGTAGGAGTCATGCACTTGAGAAAGGGACTCACAGAGCATCTGTTCCTTACATCTATCCACTTGTGAAAGGGATAATCCCTTGTGAAAGGGAATTATCCACTTGTGAAAGGGACACTGCCATGTGAAGTACAGAAAAGGACCAACAGTAAGGATGAGGGTCCCTCCCTTAGACTGTGGACCTACCAGCTTCTCCATCTGTGGGGAAAAAAGCTTTTGTGTGTTATTATCTCCTCCTTTGGTATTTTTTCCATAATATTCAGAAACGCCAAAGATACCAGGTAAAATATACATCCTTTAAGATCTCATTCACAGATCTCCTTTGCAGAGCTTCCAAAAATACCCTCCCCTGGAATATACTTCTAATCTTTTGAAAGTCTTTTTCACAGGCTGTGTGAGCTTCTCAGAAGTAGTCCGGCATCTTACTCTTATTTGTTTATCTAGCTTCTAGCTCAATCTTTGTCTCACAGTGGGGAAGCCATAGCTATTTGTTTAGATGAAATGGACCAAATTAGATAAACAAGAATCTTTCAGAGCTACAAAATGTGGTGTATCTCATTGGAAAGCGACTCCAACTGCCACACACTTCAAGGTTTAGAAACAGCAAAAATAACTGGAGTTCTTGCACATCTTCCCATTTGGTTTTCCTTAGAGGGGGAGGCAGCGTGCCCTTCCAGACAGCTGCTGAGGAAGCAAGTTCAAACAACACGTGACACACACAGGTGTTATGAAAACATTCAGCTGGCAAGTTGCCCAGGTTTTACCAACATGAGAATTTATTTTTGCTACAACTCAGTTTAAAGACTGTTTCTATAATATCTGTCAGAACACATGGTGTATGGGCACGAAGTGGAGGGAAATGGAGAGGATGGAGATAAACTTGTTACCTGGATGACACCAGCCAGGACCGCAGCCAGAGGCATTTCTGCTGCAAGTAGTCTCAAGCCTGCAGGGGACAGAGATCAGATCAGTGTTGGAGCACCTCAGAGAGGGACCAGGAGGAGGTTGTTCAGGTGATCAGTACAACTACACAGGCTCTTACACACTGTGAGTCACTCTTTATTACAGCAGTGATGGATGCCTGACTAACTCCTGTATTATGTTCAGGACCAGTGTTCCTTGTGGTTTTCATCAGGCTCCCAAGGCAAACCCTAGGCAGCCAGCCCAGGATGCTCAGAAGAGTTCCGATGATCTGTCATGCTTCCTGCTGCTTCTTTGCTCTGTAGGCTCTGCTAGCAGTTGGCACATGGCTGGAGCCAGCTGGCTGGCCCTTTGTCCATCTCTGCCATCTGGCATCATGCCCTTCCTGCTCACCATCCTCTCTTCTGCCTGCATGGCTGGACCTGCTGCTCCTGTCTGGCAAGACTCAAGTGGCAGAGGGTTGACTGCAAGGTACTGGGCAGCAGCTTCCTGAAAGACTGCAGTGGTTCCATCCTCCGGAAGTCTGACCTCCTCAGACATTGGCTAGAGACCTCACAGCAATCCTGTCTTTGACTCCTGCTATCAGAGAGTAAATGGTCTCCAGATGCTCAGAGAGGTGTCTGAGGCTCCAATCCCCACTGTAGTTGGCATTCTGCCCTGGAAACCTCACTTCCAGTATTTTTGTGCTCTTCTGTTGTTCATTCCAGAAAGCAGAACTATTATATTAGCAGAGAGGGCAGTCACATTAAGAAGCCCCTCTCAATATGCTAGACTTAACCTTTACATATCCAAGTCTCACTTACTTAATCAAGTAAAGGAAAAAAGCCTTTGTTTCCTGCTCCATGGTTTTCATAACCTGGATCTTCTATCAATTAGCAGACATCTTCGTGGTTGTAGATTTGAGGTGGTCATGAAGGGGACTTAGAACCACTATGAAAGAAAGTTCTCTCTGTGAATTACACTATCTCCTAGGGCCATGGGCATAATCAAATAAACACTCTAGTGGATGTTGACATGCATAGTCACTGGGTTATCTAGGCAATTTTATTGATACAATATTGACTCTGTGGTTTATATATAAAATATATCACACTTCTATCCCATCAATGTGCCCAAGGTCCCTGACTCTTGACCTTGTTACCTCCTGTTTGCATTTCTTACTTTCCCCATCCATTTCTTTCCTTCCCTCGTAGGATTATTTCTATACTCTAATTCCATTTTGATACCTTCCAACTTAAAGGAATAATGAAATCATGCAACTCACTGCAACTTGAATGAAACTGGAGGAAACCACGGTAAGTGAAATAAGTTAGAATAAGGACAAATACAGGATTTCCTGACTTATCTGTAGTGTACTCAATAACATCATAAGAGAATGAAAGGAACAAGCCCATTTCTTCTTTGCTTTTTGGGTCACACCTGGCAATGTCAGGGTTTACTCCTGCTTCTTCGCTCAGGAATTACTCCCTGGTGGTGCTCAGGGGACCATATGGGATGCCGGGTATCAAACCCAGGTCAGCCGTGTGTAAGGCAAATGCCCTACCCGCTGTGCTATTGCTCCAGCCACCAACCCCAATTTTTTAAAACAGGAAAGCTGTCCTGAAGGTTCTTGCTTGACTTAAAGTAGTGCACTGGAAGAGTAGAGCAAGAGTTTTTATCAAAGAAATTTATTGGGGAATGTCCTTAATTTGGAAGGATGTGAGGAGAATGAAAGGGGAAAACTGCGTTTCATCTCTGTCATCAATATTTGACTCAGAATTATGCAGGTTCTTTACAAAAACAAGAAATTCAGTTACATCCTGCAATAAGAGTTCCCAAACACCAGTGAGGAGTGTTCCATAACTAAGGATGACAAAATGATAATAGGCTCTGAAGAATAATTGTGATTTGAGCTTAAGTGAAAAGTTAGGTGGAGATATAGGAGTTTACTTTGAATAAAATCAAAACAAATATCTTACTCAATCCTAAGAAGTTGTCCTACCTTAAGTCTGATGGTCCAGTTATTAATATTCCCTGGATAAAACAGCAATTGAATGGATGCATGTAGTTCCTTGAGAGAGGGCATAGCCTTGGGAAAAGTAACTCTGGCCACCAATTTATGACTGCTCGGGCTTTCAGAGAATGATTAAGAGCTTAATTCCAATTTGCCATGGGAGATGAAATGGGCACAAGGAAGGTAAATGATCAAAGCCATAGAGTTACAGGATGGTCATGCTCTGCCACGCTCATCCCATGAACTCAGCCCAATAGGCCAAAACACATTGGAACTGAGCATTATGTTAAAGACCATGGAGTCTGGGTGTCTCTTTAGAATTAAAATCTTTTAAATGTGTAATTTATTTTGTGCCTGCTAAGGTAGCAGGCTTAGAGTGGTGGAAAATGGGACAATGGTAGAGAAAAGATCACAGCAGTGGTGAAATTAGTGTTGAAATACAGAATGCCTATAACAACTGTATTATGAACAACTTTGTAAACCTTAGTGTTTAAATAAAGTGGGGAAACTTAAAATGGAGAAGATAATGATGCGCTGGGATAAGACATAAATAGGGCCAAAGTGGAATGCATCATAGCTGGGAATAAGTTAAATAAGTTAAATCAGTAACTATGTCTGCTCAAAAGGCTAGCCAAACTGTGCTCTCTCTCTGTGCTCTCTAACTGTGCTCTCTATCTGGGCACAAACTGTGCCCATGTGTTTCATATTTATTTTGGAAAATTACAAAAGATATCTAGTTGTTCTCCAGATTACTTACAAATTTATTAATTCTGTTCTTGTTAGTTGGACCCTATGTAGATTTTGTATCAGGTGGGCGTTTATTTAGGTTTTTTTAAAACATGGTCAATGAGAAAGTACAATGGCAGAAAATCATCATTATTCATTCTGATATCAAGTAATGCATGAGTAGTGAGTTGTTAGAAAGGAAAAATGTTTCAGTAGTTTATAGAAAAGTCACTGTGAGTACTATGGAGAAATCAGAATCGCAGGTATAAAGAATCACAAGTGATATGATTCCAACTGCTTTGTTCTAGCAAATGATCTTTCAAAAGGGAGACGGGAGAACAGGGAGCCTTTATGTGACTTGGAATCTTAACTTTTTTTAATCTGTCCCAGATATACATTAAAAAGTGTGAGAGAGTTTATTAGAGGACAAATTGTTTTTCAAAAGGCAGTTTGAAAAGTGAGTAGTTGATATGAAACTACTCATCAGAAGTTTCATCTCTGTCATCAATATTTGGCACAGAATTATACAGGATCTTTTTTAAAACCAAGAAATTTAGCTATATTCTGCAATAAAGAAGAGTTGCCAAACACCATTGAGGAGTGTTCCATAGCCAAGGATGACAAAATGATAACAGGCTCTGAAGAATCATTGAGATTTAAGTTTAAGTGAAAATCACCCGGTGTGTTTGACAGGTATCAGATTTCAGACTTGTGCACATCTCTGAAGGATGTGAACTCATCAACTCTGTGACACCACTGATATCCTAACTTTCCTCTAAACCTTAGTAAGAGACTGAATAAATGGCTTTTTTTCAAAGGACAGATATTCATCAGGTAGGGAAAAGATAACATTCTTCTTAAGATTGTCACTGGAAGATTCTGTGACTCATTACTGTCTCTCCCTGTGCATAGATTGCTGTAAGTGACATCTCCCAGCAATCTCAGCCAAAGCTCATATTCCAAACTGAATGGGAAAGAGAATCTGCAGGTGAAAGCAAATATTCTTGCATTTCTAGCAGCAGCACTTCTCAAGGTTTGTTGGCTTTGAATCTGAATATAGAATTCCCTTGGTGTCAGCATTAGTGAGGAGGATGGATTTCAAGAGCAATTAATAGTCTACTGCCATGTTTCTAGGGTGCTCAGTGCTAGAAATAGCCCTGAGAGAGGATAGAGTCCTCTGTCTGTGTGTGTGTGACACAGAGAGAGAGAGAGGTCGGGGGAGAGAGAGATGGAGAGAAGAGAGAGAGATGGCTTCCTTTGCTTTATATGTAACCAAATTCCCCCTCCTCCCAGCCATTCAATTTATGACTGAAATTTCTCAATTTAGTGAAAAATATAAATCTGAGTAATCAAGATGATAAAATTCAAAGTAAAATAAACCTGGAGAAATACACAGCAAGGCACATAATGCTTAAAATTATAATAAAGAAAAATTATTGCAAGCATCCAGGTAGAAAGGACACTTTACTTTTAAAGCATTTAGTGGACATTATACTTCCTATTCAAAACTGTGGCGATGAGAAGACTATAGAACATCAATACTGAAAGAACAGATGTACTAACTGAAAATCCTAAATCTGGTAAAAACAAAGCAAAAACAAAATAAAAAGAGCTCTTTCAGGAATTAAGGGAAAATGAACATATATTCAAGTGGGAAGAAATATGAAGAATTTGTTGTTCATTGGTCGTTAGACAATGACTAAAGTTCTTAAAACAAGGAAATGGTAAAGGAAAGCATCATGGAGCAATAGGGAAGGAGAGAAGAATGTAAAAGAGCATGTCTACACAATGGAATACTATGCAGCTGTTAGGAAAAATGAAATTATGAAATTTACCTATAAATAGATGGACATGGAGAAGATCATGTTGAGTGAAATTAGCCAGAAGGAGGGAGACAAATATAGAATGACTGAATTTATTTGCATGACATATATATATATATACATATATACATATTATGATACCAATATCCAAGGTCAGGAGAAACGTGGATCAGGAGGTCTTGCCAAAGTTGGAAGCTACTACAAATGTGTGGGAGCAGAAGTTAGGTAAGACGGATAAGGGAACAGCGTGCCAATAATTGTGGAAACTCTATTACCACATAGAACTCAGCGTTAAATATAGGCAAAAAGATACACATGATAGCCTCTAAGTATATGTATTACAATCCACAACATGTAAGAGAGGGAAGAGAGAAAGAGAAAGAGAGAAAAGAGATGGAGAACCTGACATGGAGGCAGGCTAAGGGAGGGGTTGAGAATCGGGGACAATTGTGGTGGGAAATGGGCACTGGTGGAGGGATGGATGCTGGAACACTGTATTGAGGAAACCCAAACATAAACATGTTTGTAATTGTAAATTTTTTTTAAAAAGCATGTATAAGGGGACATAGCAAGTCTCCCCTATACTAATTTTCAAATATAAAATATTATCATTGGAGAAAAAAATTAGCACCGTTTTATACTACAAACAGTGGTATTTTAAAGTGGGAAGGTTGAATGTGCCTATAGAGAACTAAGATTTCCACACATCACCTGTTATGGTAAAGTGTTCATTCCAGTAGACTGCAGATGTTACAGATGACAATTTCATCAGATAAATCAGTAAGAAAACCACACAAAGAATTGACTCATTAACAGTATGAATCAATCAAAATAGAATCTCTAAAAGTATCCAACTAACCCACATTGGATACTCACAAGATATGGCAGACAAAAATAATTTCTAGATGAAATAAATATAAAATGATAAACTGGAATTCTAACAATAACCAAATTAAAGATAAACTTTATCAACCAAAATACAGAAATTTGGAATTAATTTTCTAGTTGACAGCATATAGTTGAGTCACATATATGCAGCTTACTAGAAACTTGCTTCAATTTCAGTGATGTCACTGTGGGGAAAAGACAGAGAGACAGAGCATCCAAACACTGGCTATTTTTTTTTTTTTTTTTTTTTGCTTTTGGGTCACACCCTGCGATGCTCAGGGGGCCACTCCTGGCTCTGCACTCAGGAACCACTCCTGGCGGTGCTCGGGGGACCATATGGGACGCCAGGGATCGAACCCGGGCCGGCACAGGCCGGCAGAGGCAAACGCCCTACCCACTGGGCTATCGCTCCGGCCCCAACACTGGCTATTTTTTAAGCAAGAGCAAGTAACTTGCTTACTTACTAAAACTAAAACTAAGATCAGTTGTGATTTAAGGGAGATTTACAAGACATAAATTAAAAAAAAACTATTAATGGCAAATGATAAAAAAAAATCAATTTGACTGGGGAGACATAATGATAAATGTGCATACCCCAAACATAAATTCTCAAAATACATGAAACATATGATAACACTGAAAACAAAATAGGAAAATCCTAATTATACTTTGGGACTTCACTGCTTTCTCAGAAACTAATAGAACTACTGTTAGGGAATCTACAAGCTTACATATTACTGAAAACCAGAATCTCCATCAAAATGTATTGAACACATATCATAGAATATTTGACCCAATAAAGGCAGCATACACATTGTTTTCAAATAACCATAGAACAGGTCAGTAAGGTATCTCATATTCTGAGACATAATACAAACTTTAAACAATTAAAAACTTTGAGATCATAGTTTATTCGCTAGATCACTAGACATCCCGTTATTCATCGATTTGCTCGGCGGGCGCCAGTAACATTTCCATTTGACCCTATCACGTGCCAGTGTAACCCAATGGCATCTGGTTGTTTCAGGAATACGAAGAGCCTCAAACCGTTCATTCATGGTCTTGACAATTTACTTCCACACCCCTCTCATAGTTTATTCCCTAATCAAATTTGATTCGGAGTGGAATTCTGTAGGAGAAAGAAAACAAAATTTTCCAGGCACTTGAAAATTTTCCAGGCATATGTAAAATTTTTTCAGGCACTTGCTCAAAATGTCTAAAATGATATACTAAATAGAATTAAAATAAATAGATGAAAATGCAACATCTCAATATTTCGAGTAAGTTTTAGTGCCAGATGCCTATGTCAGAAATAAGGAGAGGTCTCAAATAAACAATAGATTGCTACCTCAAAAATTTGAGAAAGCAAACCAAAATAAACCCAAAGCAAGAATAATGAAAGTATAATAAAGCATAATAATGAAAGTATAATAAAGAAATTTATACTAATGAATTCAACAACTTTGAAGAAATAAATCAATTTCTCAATAATCACTTATCACCAGACCTAGGTAAGGTAAAAATAATCTGAACTGAATTGTTGTGTAGCTATTAAAGAAAATTAGCTTTTAATTAAAGAATTGCTGTAAAGAGAGATCATTAGCTCAAATTATTTTGCTGGGAATTCTTACCAATAATAGACAAATAGAAAGAACTTCATACAAAATTTGCATAATATTTTCCACAAAATAAAAAGGAGAGCATGCTTACCAATTTTTTCTATGAAACATTACCCCTAATATCAAAGCTAACTTTAAAATATCGAGAGCATTTGTTACAGATCTTTCTTTCTTTCTCTTTCTTTCTTTCTCTCTCTTTCTTTCTCTCTTTCTTTCTTTCTTTCTTTCTTTCTTTCTTTCTTTCTTTCTTTCTTTCTTTCTTTCTTTCTTTCTTTCTTTCTTTCTTTCTTTTCTTTCTTTCTTTCTTTCTTTCTTTCTTTCTTTCTTTCTTTCTTTCTTTCTTTCTTTCTTTCTTTCTTTTCTTTCTTCTTCTTTCTTTCTTTCTTTCTTTCTTTCTTTCTTTCTTGCTTTCTTTCTTTCTTTCTTTTCTTTCTTTCTTTCTTTCTTTCTTCTTTCTTTCTTGCTTTCTTGCTTTCCTTCCTTCTTGCCTTTCTTTCTTTCTTTTTTCTTTCTTTCTTTCTTTCTTTCTTTCTTTTTCTTTCTTTTTTTCTTTCTTTCTTTCTTTCTTTCTTTCTTTCTTTCTTTCTTTCTTTCTTCTTTCTTTCTTTCTTTCTTTCTTTCTTTTCTTTCTTTCTTTCTTTCTTTCTTTCTTTCTTTTTCTTTCTTTCTTTCTTTCTTTCTTTCTTTCTTTCTTTCTTTCTTTTTTGCTTGCTTTGCTTTCTTTCTTGCTTGCTTACTTAACTGATGTGTCACAACAAATACAGAGAAATAGGAAAGACAGTTTGTTTTTACCAGATTTAGGATTTTCAGTTAGTACATCTGTTCTTTCAGCACTTGATGTTCTATAGTCTTCTCATCTCCACAGTTTTGGATAGGAAGTCTAATGTTCACTAAATGCTTTAAAAAGTAATTCCCTGGATGCTTGCAATAATTTTTCCTTATTATAATTTTAAGCATTACGTGCTTTGTGTATTTCTCCAGGTTTATTATACTTTGAATTTTATCATCTTCTTGATCACCCAGGTTTATACTTTTCACTAAATTCAGAAATTTCAGTCATAAATTTCTCCATTACTTGTTTTAGTCATGTATTATTTCTCCCTTCTCTCTGTGACCACTGATAATATGTATGTCGGCTCTTTTGTTTTATAGTTCCTTGAAAATATGTTAACATTTCCCCCCTTTATGTTCTTTTTTAAATAACCCCAATAACTATTGATTATAGGTCAGACTTATAGAATAAAAAACAACATGAAACATAAAATCTAAGCTGCAATCAGCAGAACTTTGTAATTGCCTATCAAGGTGACTGGCAGGGTTTTGGAGGCAGGAGGTGGATAATGGAATATGGGAATCACTTGTCACTGAACCATCGAGCCGCGCCAAACATTTCCTGGCCCTACACGGCCAAGTAGCCCAGCACTTTGATTCAGAATGAAGACCCAAACCTCCTTCACCCAGGAAGTCCAAGGGCCCGGATCTACCGCGGGACCTCGTTGGAGGGAATATGACACTGGTGCCTGGAATTCGTTTATGAAACATTATATGCCTAAAACTCAATTATCAATAACTTTGTAAATCATGATTCTTTAATTAAATAAAATTTATTTTAAAATATAAAAGTAAGAAAACTCACTCATATACATCAATCAAGTCAGGATCAGGCATCTAACCTCCCTGAGTACTGTTTTTAGAATTCCACTAATTAAAAAAAATCATAAAACTTCATGTAAAAAAAGAAACCAAAACTAGGTGTGCAACAGTTGCACAACTACTGCCTTACACATATAGGGTAATGTTCTACTGTAGAGTCCCAACTCACTCTCTCGTTGGTCCTTTACCCTATATCACTTAGCATGTAATTCTTGACCTCCTTTTATGGGCTCTGGTTATAACAGTTTAATTTCTCTATTTACTCTTGCTCAGCTATATCTCTCCATTTGCCCTTAGTATTGCTGCTTGATAGTATGGAAAATGTTTTCTATAAGATTCTGCCAGGAGTCTCTGGGTAGGGGCATGGGATGAAGAATTTTTCCAATGACCCTGCTGCACTGGCAACTGGGATCCATTATGATCCCTAATAACAACAAACAACCACTTGTAGTGCTCTGTCTCCCTGATGGCCTCAAGTTCCACATCCCCAACCTAAAGACACAGCCAGTCAATTATTGCCACCAGAGAATTTCTGTACAGTGAAGCCTGACCTAGACGCCTATTTCCTTGCTGAGTTTCAGAAATTCCTTCAAAATGCACAGAAACATTCCTTCAAAATGCAGAGTCTGGTGTACATGCACCTGACCCTGTTGTGCCCCAGGAGCCTTATATGTACATTTAAAAATAAATTTAAAAATAAAAATAAACTCATCTCTGGGATATTTTGCTCTTGATTTGTACAGATATTTATAAAATATAAATATCTTATTGGATCACTTCCATTTTGCCCACTGAGTTATTCACATTCCTCTCCTCTTCTCTTTTTGTTCAAGTTCCCTGTCCTGATTGCTTCTAAATTTCCACACTACCCACCTTCACAAGCACTTACTTTTTTATCACACATATCTTTCTCACAAACAATCCCCTCTCAAGTCTACTTGGGCTCTTAGAAAGTTAGTCCTTCCGTGAACTCTGCTCTCCTCACTTGATCACTTGATCACTTGAATCCGTTATTCATCGATTTGCTCGAGCGGGCGCCAGTAACATTTCCATTGGACCCTATCACGTGCCAATGTAGCCCAATGGCATCTGGTTGATTCAGGAATATGAAGAGCCTCATATCATGATTCTTTAATTAAATAAAATTTATTTTAAAATATAAAAGTAAGAAAACTCACTCATATACATCAATCAAGTCAGGAGCAGGCATCTAACCTCCCTGAGTACTGTTTTTTAGAATTCCACTAATAAAAAAAAATCATCAAACTTCATGTAAAAAAAGAAAACAAAACTAGATTGACTATTGAAATAGTCAATCTAGCTATAAGACATCGTATTTTATAAAGATCAAAGATGATTGCTCTCCTCAATCATCCTAAATTTCAGCAGTGAAAATGCTGATTTTCTTTCTTCTCTCACTATAGTATTATGTGGCATCTGGACTCAGTTTCACCATGTATTCTAGCAGCTCCCATCTTTCAGGTCACAGGGAGACAGTTTGAGGTGGGAGCTGAGAGCATACAACTTGTCAGGAGTCTAGATTAAAATCCCATCTTCACCACTTACCTGTCAACCTCAGGCAAGTCACTTAGTATCTCTCACCTGAATTTCCTTACCTTCAAAAGGAGATATAAACAAAGCATACCTACACAGGTTTTCTGTAAGGATAAAATTAACATAAAGATCTTTGAACATGGGGTTGGAGCAACAGCACAGTGGGTAGGGTATTTGCCTTGCACTTTGCTGACCCAGGTTTGATCCCTGGCATACCATATGGTCCCCTGAGTATCACTGGGAGTAATTCCTGAGTAATGCCAGGAATAACCCCTGAGCATTGCTGGGTGTGACCTAAAAAGAAAAAAAAAAGATCTTGGAACAGCACCTTGATATTAGTAGTATTAATTTAAATGTCAGTTATTATTATCTTTGCTTCTCTTTGCATTAGTTATTTATCCATCATTTTTATTACTCATTCTGGTTGACAGAAATCCTTATAATATTTCCATAATCTGATTCAACTTCATAACTGTGAGATTCAATTTCATTCTGGGTCCACCCTTTCTAGGAAGGAATCCATTATACAAATAGCAGACAGGAAATAGTCAATCTAGCTATAAGACATCGTATTTTATAAGATCAAAGATGGTAGCGAAACTCACACTATCTGACCTGTCAGGATTGGATATATAAGGAGGGTTCAGTTTTCTCTATGCTTCTCAGGTCCAGTTGCCTGTGACACTGTAGTAGCTAAAGACCAATACTAATAAACATTGCTATCAGTCCGCTCCAGTAGTTTTTTGCTTATCTCAGCATAGATTTTTGTCCAATGGTTGGAACTCATCACAGAAGGGAATCTGTGGCCTGATGATTGTCATGACTGCCTGATAGGATGGTGAAACAAAGGAGAATGAGTTCTATCATGAGGAATCCCATTAGAAAAAAATCTATTATTCCAGGTAAATGAAACAAGCCCGTCTTAAGCTGCTTATGAGAGTCCAAAATTCCAGGCCATTTGCCAGAACACTTTCTGGATCAAAGTTAAGTAGGGAAATTTAATAAAGCTGCTGCCTCAGGTGTGATTATTCTCAAAGTACAATACTCACATAAGTTCACCAGAATTTCCCCTTTAGGCTACAATGTTTCAGTAATTTAGGTCATTAGTATGGGAGATAATACTTTCTGGCAGGCTATAGATTCTTTTCCGTTTTAGCTGTATTTTTTGTGCAGCCAACACCAAATCGAGAATGTTAACAGGCCATCAATTTAACTTTGATTTCATAAAGTGTGAGTAAAGTGGTGGCAGGCTGCGGCACTTTTGCCAGGGGGCAGCAATTAAGCAGTTGAGAAGAGACTTGAGTAAGGCAGGGACTCGGTCTGAAATGAAATTATGGGAATTTGCTCTGTTGGAACTGTGACTCATGCAGAGATCTGAGAGACAAGCCTAAAGCCTAATGAAACCACCTTCCTTGAAACACTAAACTAAGGAGCTAACAAGCCCTCTTTGCCTTGTTGATGATGTCAAAAAATTTCCAGCTCTCATCACAGAAGGTGTCCCTGATAACTGTCGAGAATATTTCATGCTTGATAGAAAACCTTTATCTTCCACTTACCCTTGTATTGATTTTTACATATCACTCGGGGACTTTTAATGACAGTGAATTGCAATGGCTTCTTTTGGTCATTTCCTGGAGTAATTTCCTGGAATCAGTGGTGTTTTACCTCGATGGAGGTGCACCCAGGGTAACCTCAGAATTGTTGACATAATCACCAATTACAAAATAAGAACATTTTTTTTTCAAAAGATACAGAACTCTGGTACAAGAGAGACCACACTTTTCATATTACAAGACCAATTTATTAATGTATAATTAAATATCAGTCTAGAAACTGATTTTGATTATTTATCCATGACAAAATTGCCTCTTTAGGCAGAAGGTCCAAGAGGTTTTCATTTTAGATAATGGCAGGGTATTTAGATTTGACCATAATCACTGATTATAGCTTAAGCCAATGCTTTCCTCTGTTTGGTAGTCTCCATGTAGACCTGAATAGGTTCAGGCTGGGTAAGTCTAGTCAGTGAAGATGGCTAACCGAGGAAACTGAAGGGATTTAATATGGTCACAATTAATGATGAAATATATAATTATATACACATTATTCCGCCTCCAATTCTACCCAAGCCTGAGAGGTCTGTTATTTGATTTACCTACTTTATCGAACGATCTAGAACATTTAGTGATTCTGGAAGGCTAAGATTAAGGAGAAAGCAACTATTTGGCCTTTCAGATCTATCCTCTGAGTGTCCAAGACACGACAGGAATAGATAATATTATTCTTGGAATCAGTCCTAATGTTTTCAATAAAGAACCTGTAAAGGCAGAATCAAGTCATGGTGTAAGCTGACAAGGTAGGTGAAAGGAAACATAACAGGTATATTTGGCACCATCTGTATGAGTGAATGGACCCCTTGTCACGGTGTCTTTGGGAGCAGCATGGAAGGAGGTGGAGTTAGAGTCAAGAGCAATGATCTCTGCAGAGTTCCTGCTCTGAAAATATTCTCCCAACCCATCTCACTTGGGGAATATTTTCAGACTTACTAATATGCTTCTCAATTGAATCAAAAGTGCAGTAGGAAAGGATGTAAACCTGTAATCACATGCTGACATTCACATGCAGGTTCAGGTTTGCCCAGTGGAGGATTCTTGGAGATGCCAGCTGGCATCTGCTACCCTTGCCAGGACTGCTTGTCCGCAGAGAGGCACAGAACCCATATGAACTTCCTGCTCGTGGCCTCATTTCTCCCAAGACTTGTGGCTTCAGTCTGGATGCAGAGAAACTAAGTTATTGGCTACCGATGCCTTAGGTTAGGCATTAGGTCCTACTTCTTTACAGGGCATCTGTTTAAGAAAGTATTCAAGTGTCAGGGGTATTAGAGAAACTCATTTAAAGGAACAAAGCCAACATTTCAAATTCTGAGAACCCAGCAGGGATGTTGAACTATAGTCAAAGAGGCTATTTCAAATAATAGCCTATATAATAAATATAATAAATAAATAAATAAATTTATAGAATAAATATAATAAATAAATTTACGTATTTTGAGGGACACAGGTATGATGGGAACCTCTTTAGATGAGCCTCTTTAGAAAACTGAGATTACACATCAGCTCAAAGACCTATTTCTTTACCTCAAGAGAATCACTTGGATTTCTAGGGTTGTGGGGTTTGCCTCCGAAGACATCTCAGGGCCAGGTAAGTTTCCTGAGCAACTTAAAACGTGACATTCTGCCTCAGGAGCTTGAAACCAGCATGGCAACCAGGTCTGCTCTCTCCAATTCCGATTCTCACTCCTCAGACATCCCATTCCCATACTTATACATTCCCTTACTCAGAGTCTCCCTGTGGATACGGGGACTCTGTTAAGTCCAAGCTTAGACTGACAGCTTGTAGGGATTAATGACATTTTCAAATTAGTCACCTCTTCATGCTAGAGTCTTGATAAAGAATTTGGAGAAGTAATTTCTTTTCAACAGCAAAGGATATATAAAACCATTTATGTCTTTGAAAGTCTTAAAACTTGTTGGAAAATATGGGGCCGGAGTGATAGTCCAGCTGGTTAGGGCATTTGCCTTGCACGCGCGGCCTTGCTGGCCCGGGTTCAATCCCCGGCATCCCATATGGTCCCCCGAACACCACCAGGAGTAATTCCTGAGTGAGTGCAGAGCGAGGAGAAGCCCCTGAGCATTGCTGGGTGTGACCCCCCAAAAAAAAGCAAAAAAAAAGAACTTGTTGGAAAATAATTTAACAATTTAGAGTGGCAGAAGAGAGATGGCCACTCAGATGGCTGCCCTCCCTTAGAGAGTATGGAATGTGCTACAACATGGAGAGAGACTATGGGTATGAAGTTAAAAACCTAAAATGCCAAAATATGTATGTGCCCCCCATCACAGCAGGCAGTAAGAAATTTCAGGGTTATTTAAAATTTGTTGTTAAAATGTCTAGTATAGATTAGATCTATATTAGGAGCGAGTTGCTTTCTGAAGGACAATGTAAGCCCTAAGAGAGAACGTAAACACCACAATGAGATGGTGTAAAATGAGGTAAACATATAAAAAGTATTTTTCTTCAAAAAACGTTACCTAACTTTATCAAAAATAATTCTAAAATAGAGCAAGAAACGTACTTCATCAAAGGGCACAGAGGAAAAGTAAGTGTAGGAGTCTTCTCTTGCAGGAAGTGGATCAGCTCAGCATTCCTTGACACATAGTGGCTCTGTGCCCAGGATCATAGTGCATGTGAACATTTTTAAAGGGTTGTTCAAAGGAAAGATATTCTAATACACAGTGAAATATTTGGGGGCTGGAATACAGTATTCCATTCATTTTTATTCACCCCTCCTCTTTTTAAAAAATTTTATTATGCCACAATGAGATATATGTTACAAAGGTTTTTCGTTTTTTGGCTTCAGTCATACAGTGTTCAAGCAATCAGTTCTCCACCAGTGCCCAATTCCCTCCACCAGTGTCCCATGATTCAACCCCCCAGCCTGCATCTCTGGCAGGCAATTTTCACTCTCTCTCTCTCTTTCTCTCACTCATTCTCTCTCTCTTGCTTCTTTTTACACAGTGTGGCTTGCAATACATACAGTTAGAGGTTATCATGTATATCCTTTTGCCTATTTTCAATGCTCAGTTATACGCAGGTATTATCATTTACAATAATTGTTAGTACAGTGTTCCTTTCTATGTATTGCCTAATATCTGACTCCCACACATTTGCAGTAGGTTCTACCCATTGACAAGACCACCGGATCTATGATTTGTCTGGCCTTGGATATTGGTATCATGCTATTTTTTTATATTCTGCAAATAAATGCAGTCATTCTGTATCTGTCCTTTTCCCTCTGGCTAATTTCACTCAGCATGATCCTCTCCATTTCCATCCATTTATTTTTTTTTCTATATATAATTCTAAGTTTTATTTATTTCTTTATTTTTTGATTTTTTATTATACCACCGTGAAACATACAATTACAAAGGTGTTCATAATTGGTTCTTGGTAATACAGTATACCAGCACCCATCCCTCTACCAGTGCCCCATTTCCACCACCAATGTACCCCACCTCCTCCCACCCACCCCCATGCTGCCTTAATAGCAGACAGCCCCGTTTCCACTCTTTCTCTCTCTGTCTCTCTCTGTCTCTGCATCTCTCTCCTCTCTTTTTTACACATTGTGGCTAGCCCTGCAGATATTTAGAGTTTATCACTTAAGTCTCTTTGTGTATATTCAATGGTAAGTTTTAATCTGCCATTACCATTTCATTTTCTTAACAGCTGCATAGTATTCCATTGTGTAAATGTACCAAAGTTTCTTTATCCAGTCATCAATTCTCCAGCCCTCTGGTTGTTTCCAGATTCTGGCTATTGTGAACAGTGTTGCTATGAAAATAAAAGTGCAGATGGTGTTTCTGCTGTGTAATTTTGGCTTCCCAAGGTATATTCCCAGGAGTGGTATGACTGAGTCAAATGGGATCTCAATTTCTAGTCTTTTGGAGGAAAGTCCATATTGTTTTCCAAAAAGGCTGTACCAGTCGACATTCCCACCAACAATGTATGAGCGTCCCTTTCTCCCTGCATCCATGCCAGCACTCATTGTTCTTGCTTTTTTTGGATATGTGTCAGTCACTGTAGTGTGAGATGATATCTTATTGTTGTTTTGATTTGCATCTCTCTGATGACTAATGATGATGAACATGTTTTCATATGGCTTTTGACCATTCGAATTTCTTCCTTTTTGAACTTTCTGTTCATTTCTTCTTCCATTTTTCCTTCTTCCCATTTTTTGATGGATTTGACTATTTTTTTTCTTGTAAAGTTCTACCAGTGACTGATATATCCTGGATATTAACCCCTTATCAGATGGGTATTGGGTGAATATTCTTTCCCATTCTGTAGACTGTCTTTGTTTCTTGGTCACTGTTTCTTTTGAGGTGAAGAAGCTTTTTAGTTTTATGTAGTCCCATATTTTTATCTCTGCTTCTAGTTGCTTTGTTAGTGGTGCTTCACCTATGAAGATGCTTTTAGCTTCAATGTCGTGGAGGGTTTTTCCTATATTTTCTTTGGCATACTTTATGGATTCAGGTCTGACATTGATATCTTTAATCCATTTTGATCTGATTTTTGTGCATAGTATTAGACAGAGGTCCAAATTCATTTTTTTACATGTAACTGTCCAGTTTTCCCAGTACCACTTGTTGAAGAGGCTTTCTTTGCTCCATTTTGTACTCTTTGCTCCTTTATCAAAGACAAAATGAGCAAGTATTTGAGGCTGGGTGTCTGGATTCTCAACTCTATTCCATAGGTCCACAGGTCTGTGTTTATTCCAATACCATGCTGTTTTGATTACTGTTTCAATTTCCTTGATGGTGATAGGCTTATTCAGGTATTGCAGGTCTTCTTGTTTCAGCTGTGGGAGCTTATAGGACTTCAGAAATTTATTCATTCTTCCAGGTTCTCATGTTTCTTGGCATACAGGCTCTCAAAGTAATCTCTGATGATCTTTTGGATTTCTGTGTTTTCTGTTATGATGTTCCACTTTTCATTTTTGATTATATTTATTTGTGTTCTCTCTTTCCCTCTCCTTAGAAGTCTTGTCAGTGGTTTGTCGATCTTGTTTATTTTTTCAAAGAACCAGCTATTAGTTTCATTAATCTTTTGTATTCTTTTGGGGGTTTCCAGCTTGTTGATTTCCTCTCCTAGTTTTATTATTTCCTTTTTTTCTTCCTGGGTGGCTCCTTTTGTTAGCCTTTTTCTAATATTTTGAGCTGCGAAGTCAGGTTATTTATGTGGGCCCTTTCTTTTTCTGATGAATGCTTGCAGAGTTATGAACTTTCCTCAACACTGCTTTTGCTGTATACCACAAGTTCTGATAGTTTATATCTTCATTTTCATTTGTTTTCAGGAATCTTTGGATTTCCTGTTTGATTTTTTCTATGACCCACTGGTTGTTCAGCAGTGAGTTGTTCAGTTTCTAGGTGTTTGGTTTGACTCTTTGTTTCTGTGTGTGATTAACTTACATTTTCAGTGCATCATGGTCTAAGAAAATAGTTGACACAATTTCTATCTTTTTTATTTTATTGAAGTATGCTTTGTGGGTCAGCATGTGGTATATCTTAGAGAATGTTCCATGTGCACTGTAGAAAAGGTGTATTCAGCTTTTTTGGGATGAAAACCTTGTATATATCCACCAGTCCTTTTCCTTCCATTTCTTCCTTCAGGACCAGTATTTCCTTGATGAGTTTCAGTCTTGTAGATCTATCAAGAGTTGATAAGGCAGTGTTGAAGTCTCTGACTACTATTGTGTTACTGTCAGAGTCTTCTTTGAAGTCTATTAGCAGGTGTTTTAAGTATTTTGCTGTCACCCTCCTCTTTCACATTTGTGTTTTCTTTCCTGCACATTTTGCTTAAACATTTGTGACACCAGTTCCTTAGCCAAGAGTCCTTATTCTGAAATTTCAATCCAGTTCAGAACCCAAAAGATAAACAATAATTCTACTTTTTGGGAGGTGACGTTTCTAATAGGCTCTGACTCTGTGGGATCCAGATGATAGATAAGCCTGGTAAAGAGTATTCAGAACATAGAAACGCAACACCCTACTGTCCAGGAGTAAGCTGAAACAGACCCGGGTGGAGAGAGCATGGAAGTGATGGAAGACATGCAGAAGGTTCCCTAGAGATCAGCAATCACCCTGAGCCTGTCAGGCAGATAGTCAGAACTGAGAGTCTATTGGGTGCTGTCATTCCACCTTGGCAGACAGCAGGGTTCAAGGCCAATGTCCTTTCTGCACAAGAGGCAGACGCTCAGCCCCAAAAAGAGGAATTCTAGATGGTAGAAGAGCAAAATTCAAGACTTTGAACTTCCACAGAATAAAGAATGAGCAGATTATCAGAAAAAAGTGAACTCAGAAAACAAAGCAGGACTCACTCATCAGAGTCATTACTAAGACAGCTGCATCAGAGACAGAGAGAGAGAGAAAGAGAGAGAAACGGGGGTACCTGCTATTGAGGCAGCCTGGGGGTGGGCAGGAGGGGGTGGGGTACATTGGGTGGTGCAAATGGGGCACTGGTGGAGGGATGGGTGCTGGAATACTGTGTTACCAAGGAACAATTATGAACACCTTTATAATTATATGTCTCACGGAGGTATAATACAAAATTTTAAAAAAAGACAGCTGCATCATGACACAGTAGCAAAGCCCTTACTAACAGAGCTGTGTCATGATATAGTAGTAGAGCTCTTACTAAGACAGAGCTGTGTCACAACACAGTAGCAGAACCTTACTAAGACAGAACTGTATCATGAAACAGTAGCAGAGCCCTTATTAAAGCTAAGTTGCATCATGACACAGTAGCAAAGCCTTTACTAAGACAGAGCTGTGTCATGATACAGTAGCAGAGCCCTTACTCAGATAGAGCTGCATTACTACACACTAGCAGAGCCCTGTTTATTGGTAAGGCTGAATCAGAACTAAGTCAGTGTAGGTTACAACTGGAAAAGCTGCTGGAGGGGCAGGTGGTAGGCAAATCTAGTGGTCACTCCAGCACACACCTAGCACAACACAAAAGTCTTATATAGAAAGGAAACTGCAGCATACATTCCCCTTAGAAGGAACTGTGGACCATCTGCCATCCCCAGGCTTAAGGTGTGGTACAGACCACAGACCGAAGGCTTCTCCTGCACTGGGTCAGAAGGTATAGCCCCTGAACTAGGGGCAGAGAAGCTCTGGGTCATTACAGCTTCTTCTTTTGTGACCTGAACTTTATAGGGGCTTCTCGTTTGAACAAATAAAACAGATTATTTCAACTATTATCCCTTTTTAACCTAAATATCAAGGGGAAAGAGACAGAATCACTCTCCCTGTTTCTCAAAGTCCAGCCCTAGAGAACAATAACAGAACCACGAGATAGAGTGGGGCTAGAGGTTCAAGAAACAGTATTTAAACCCACATTCCAAGAGATTCTAATTCAGGTTCAAGAGTGAGCTCTACTCAGGGAGCAGGTAAGGCTCATGCCATAGGCTGGTGTGGCTCTCTTAGCACTATGATCTGCAATTAAGGCTATGGAGATGCTGGCCTACACAGGTCGCAGCCAGGTCATGGTCAGGTTATGGATGGGTATTCTGTACTGAGTTTTCTAAATTAGCTGCCAACTAAATAATCCCAGGGAGCCTATGAAATCTCCTCAGGAACTCAGATAAAGAAAGCAAAATTTTCCAGTTTAGCTCTGCATTAAGTAGAGCTCAAAATATTTTCCCCAGATCCACCTGTTTTAGGGAGAAGCATAAAAATAAATGCTATTGTTTCACTCCCGCCTACTTCTCAACTCACATCCCTTTTGGGGCACTGCCATCACAGATGCTGGGGATGGTAAAATGTCACTGAAGCATGAATGTCTTTGGCAATAGCTAGAAGGTGGTGATTCTTCAATTTCCACATTATTTAGGAATTTGCTTTGAGACAAAATATGTGGGTGCAAGAGGTGTTCATGTCTAAATGTTGTCCTGGTGTGTCAGCACCTCATCAGTCCGTGAGTTCATGTGTGGGGGTGGGGACTTGGTAAGCAAGCTGGGGATAGGGTAGTATCAAGTTAAGTGTTACCTGGGACCCTGTAGTTACACTGAAGGATATGTGTGGCTACTTGGTTAACCTATCACAGCCCAGGGTCACAAGATATGAGAGTTACTCTTACTAACTTAAGTCATAGGGAGCTGCATGAAGTCCACAAGGATAACTCATAGATGCCAGGATATATAGGACTGGCTGTAGGTACTTGGATTACAAGAGCATAAGTTTTTCTGTACAACTTGACTCCAATCTTATTATTTTTCTTTGCTTTTGGGTCACACCCAATGATGTTCAGGGGTTACTCCTGGCTCTGCACTCAGTAATCACTCCTGACTGTGCTCAGGGGAATATGTGGGATGCCAGAGATCGAACCTAGGTCAGGCTCATGCAAGGCAAATACCCTACCAGTGTGCTATTGCTTTGGTCCCTGACTGTTTTCTTTTCTTTTTTTTAATTTTTTGTCACCCATCTTACTATGTGTCTCTACACACTGAAGGTCTTCATTTTTTTCTCTTTTTGGGTCACACCCAGCAATGCTCAGGGGTTTCCCCTGGCTCTGCACTCAGAAATTACTCCTGGCGGTGCTCAGGGGAACATATGGGATGCCGGGATCAAACCCGGGCCGGCATGGGCTGGCCGGTGCAAGGCAAACGCCCCTACTCGCTGGGCTATTGCTCCGACCCCTGAAGGTCTTCATTTCTCTGTGTATTTGATTCTATGTATTTGGCCACCCTTAGTAAATTTGGGGGAGTTTTGAGTACAACTAGAGACCTGTCGCTTGTGCTCTAAGTCAGATTCATTATTCTACCCACCTGGAGTTGAAAGGACTCATGAGGCAGGAGAGGGATGTTTTATATGGAAAGGACAAGCAGTCAGAGGGAGAAACTTGAGAAAGTAAGGAATATCTCTCTTATGATGATACATAGATGTGACTCATTAGAGTCCAAACTATCCTCAGCTGTCTCTGCCACCATTCTACAGACAAAAGGCCCTGGAGTCTATACTGCAGTTCTCACAAAGGTTAGAACATGTGGTCATAAAATCTAAGATTATTAGCGTCTCTTTCTTCTCTGCTTGTTCCTCTTCCTGTTTGCATACTACTCTTTCCTATATGACTGTTCATTGACCTGAAGTCTTTAACATGGCTCAAAGCAGTCCACAACTGCACTGGGTTTGTAGACTCAATTATAATGAGTGAGGAAACTTCCCTGCACTAACATGAAATGCTTAGACATCCACATGGTTTTCAAGAATTCAACTCACTTCTTTGAAAGGATTTAACTCAGGAACAGTTCAATGGAAGACACATTGTGCATAAATATGTATAGAGCTTCCATCCCTCTCCTGATGTTCCTTGTTCCAAGATCTCCATGTTCACCAACGAGGAATATATTTGAAGTTCCCCTATTGCTTTTTATGAAACTTTATTAAAAATACATGATTGATTAATTCATTGGTAATTGATTCATCCTCTAAGCAGGAAATCAGGGACAGGAAATCCCATTCATGTTGAGTTCCTTGACAACCAGCCCATTTTTTGGTGTTTTCTATAAGTTATTCTTATTAACAAAACAAAAGATACCTTCAATACTTAGTATATTTCTAGGATTTTAGACTGTGAGATAAAACATAAATCAGAGTCAAGTATATTTTTCTGAAAAGCCACAGTGTTTCAAGTATTTTACTGGTGCCTAGTAATTTTTTTTAGAACTAACACAAAACAATAACTTTAGGGAAAAGATTTATCTTTCCTCCTTTCCCTGGCTGACACCCCACCATATGTATTTTTTAAATAAGAATCATGGAGCTGTGTTAAAAATGTGTGTGGTAACATCATTAAAAATTACTGCTCATGTCTGCTAATTTCAGATTCATTGGGTCAGCTTCCTGGTTTGAGTCCACACAAAGTAAACCTTAGTAAGTGTGTACCTAAGTCAGGTGAGTCACAAATGAATGAAAAGGGGTGTTCCATCACACAGTCTTGTACACATAATCTATCATGGACATTTGGTGTGTGCTCAGTGTTTCAATATTTTATGAATGGCATTGTCCAAGACCTGCTGGCCCTCGTTGGGACCACCTGCCTCCTGACGTTCTGACGTGCCCCTGGGAGGGGGTTGCTGCACACTGAGAATGCCCAGATGGCACTGGCTCTTCTCCACTAGCTCCCATTCCTTGCCAAGTTAGAAAAATTCAGGTTCCTGACCTCATGATCATAAAATTATTCAGATATTTCATTTCCCAGGGGAACATTAACATTATCCCCTCCTTGGTCTCAAGCTCAGCTGATAGCATGTGAATTAGAGCACTCAGGTGTCAATGCTGTTTCTCAGGTCATATTCAACCTGTCAGCCTTGACTGAATATTTTTATTGAAGAGTACCTTCAGGTGGTTGTTAAACTTCACAAATTCCATAAACCACCAAACCTTTGAGCCACTCAATCCTTGGGGTAAAATCGAGGACTGATGTTTTATCTGCTTTCTCCGACCCAACATTTGGAGAAATGGAAAGTGTGATCTTGAGTAGAGCATGTCTCCCACAAGAGTGCACCCACCCTCAAAGAGAAATACAGAACTTGTTTTGTTTTTATTACACTTTACTGATGTTGGTATATGCATGAAATGTATTTAAATTTATCTCCCTCTTTCCTGCTCTGTTTCTGATGAACTGCATGATCCCAAATAACCAGAGACCAGTGCTTCAGAGCAGGAATCTGAATCAGATGAGTTTGCTCTAAGTTCTGGCTCTGACGCTCTTTATTTTTATTCTTATTAAAATTTTAAAAAAATTTTTACTTGTATATACCATTTTTTATTTATTTGTATATACCATGAGATATACAAGAATACAGAAGTTCATGTTTGGGTTCAGTCATACAGTGTTTCAACACCCATCCCTCTACCAGTGCCCATTTCCTACCACCAATGTCCCCTGATTCCCTCCCCTGCCTTTTGTCTATGGCAGGCACTTTGCCTCTCTTCTCTCTCTCTCTCTCTCTCTCTCTCTCTCTCTCCCATTCTCTTACACATTGTGGCTTGCAACACATACATTTAGAGGTTATCATGTATATCCCTTTGCTCACTGAACTGAGCACTACATTCAGTGCTCAGTTCTAGGATGGTATTATAATTTCCAACAATTATTAAGCATATTGTTCCCTTCTCTGTCTTACCTAACCTCTGACTCCCACACACTTGCGGTAGATTCCACCCATCAGGAGTTCAGGACAAGACCTCCTGATCCATGTTTTCCCCTGACCTTGGATACTAGTCAGGCAAATCCAAATAATGTTTCTAGCTTTTTATATCCCACAAATAAATGCAGTCATTCTATATCTGTCCTTTTTCTTCTGGCTAATTTCACTCACATAGTCCTCTCCATGTCCATCCATTATTGGCAAATGTCATATCTTTGTTTTTCCTGACAGCTGCATGGTATTCCATTGTCTGACACTCGTTAGCTTTGTAAATGTAAGGGATTATGGGTTTAGCTTCTCGAAAATCCATTTCTGCATTTGCAAAATGAGAGAACACTGTTAGAATGTTGTGAGGATAAATAGATGATAGATGGAGCCTGGAATATTGGTGGCCTATACAGATATACAGATAAGAGTTATGGATATGGATAACACAGGTAGTATTTAGTTATGTCAATTTTTAAAAATTTAATGAGGCAATATTTGTTTCCAAAGCTGTGAGTGTTTTTATGATTTATGATTTTAATTTTATTACATTATGCTTACCAAAAATTCTAACATTTCTCCACTATAGTTCTATGGATTTCTGCCACATTTTCAGTATGCATGTTCCTTGCCTAGCTCACCTTGGGAGTCTCACTCTTGTCATCAGAGTCTAGGGGGCTGTTTGATTCCGTCTGCTCCCTTTGCTTTATGCTCCCTATGCCACATGTAACTAATTATGTAATCTTGCATTTGTCACTCTCTTTCTGACTTGTATTTCTTAATATCACACCCTCTGGTGCCATACATATTGCGGCAGAAACCAAGATTTCATCTTTTGAAATATCTGAATTCCAAGATAAACTTGGGGCCTCATACATGATAAGTATCTGCTATGTTTATTTGAGCTATCTTCCTGATCTGGTGTATAGGTTTTTTAGTTTTATATAATCCCACTTGTTTATTTTTTGCTTTTGTTTTTTTTGCCAATGGAATTTAACTCATAAAGACACTATGGAAGTCAGAATGATGGATTGTCTTGCCTTTATTTCATTTAATAAATGTCTTCTTTACTAAGTATTTTATGGTTTAAAGTCTTATAAGTCAGTCCTTAATTTATTTTGAGTTACTTCATGCTTGGTATAAAATAGTGATCTAAATTCTTTCTTTGTGGCCATCCAGTTTTCCAAAAACTATTTGTTGAAAAGATTTCCTTCCTCCATTTATTCCCTGGACTCCTTTGTCATAAATAAACTGTCCTTATCCTTTTTTTTTTTTGCTTTTTTGGGTCATACCCGGTGGTGCTCAGGGGTTACTCCTGGCTCTTTTGCTCAGGGAATTACTCCTGGCGGTGCTCAGGGGACCATATGGGATGCTGGGGATCAAACCCAGGCTGGCACAAGCCGGCCGCATGCAAGGCAAATGCCCTACCCGCTGGGCTATCGCCCGCCCCCTGTCCTTATACTTGAGAATGTATTTCTGGAATCTCAAGTCTGTTTCATTGATCTTTGTTTAGTTTTATGTGAATATCACTAATTAAAATGGCCATTAGTTTGTAGTATAATTTAACGTTGATAACTGTAATACCTCTCTCTGATTACACAGAAATTTCAGTCATGCTCTGCTCTATTTCTTTGAAGAATATTATTGGAATTGGTATAGAGACTGCATTGTATCTGTAGTGTTTTGGGTAGTATGACAATTTTTACAGTGTTCACACTTGATCACTTGAATCCCGTTATTCATCGACTTGCTCTAGTGGGTGCCAGTAACATTTCCATTGGACCCTATCACATGCCAATGTAGCCCAATGGCATCTGGTTGATTCAGGAATACGAAGAGCCTCAAACGGTTCCTTCAGAGTCTTAACGAAAAGTCTGACCATATTGTAGGTGGGTGGCCACGTGATCTTTTGACATCCCGTGGGATCCAGACAGTAACGGCTCTAGTCCAGCGGTTGTCTCCAAATCGCATTACATGTCCAGCCCATCTGATTTTCGATGCCTTGGCAAATGAGACAGCGTCCCTGATTTTACAGTGTTAATTTTTTCTAATACATAAACAAAGATCCAAGTTTTTCTTTTCCTTCTTTTTAGTAATAGCTTCTATCACTATCACTATCTTCCCATTGTTCATTGATTTGCTTGAGCAGGCACCAATAATATCTTCATATATCCTGTCACAAGCAAGTGTAGCCCAAGGGCATCTGCTTGCTCCAGTGACAGGAAGAGCCTCAAACCATTCTTCAGGTCATGGAATTGAGTTCTTTTAAATATATGTCTTTGATCACCTGTCGGGGCCCTCCGCCGGGTCCCTGACAGTGCCGGGAAGCGAAGTTCCCTTCTACCTCCGAGCCGGCGAGGAATGGATGAACACTCAGGAATCCGATACAGTTTTAAAAGGCTTTACTTATCACAGGTTCAGGCATACAAATCAGCAAAAGGAAAAACCCGATGCTTAGGATTCCAGGCTAGAACCCCAGCCACGTGTAGGCCAAGATGGCGACCACCACGTGTAAAACTTCCAAGGGGAATAAACGCCACAAGGCGAGATCCCACCGGGAAGAAGCCCGGGAGAGCGGGAACCGCTAGTTTATACCCCCCCCACCCCCCGCAACTCAGACCTTCCTCCCATTGTTATGGAAAGCAGGGAGGGTCCAATGCCCTCAGATAATCCCTCCCTGCATCTCACCTAGGGCCTTTACTATGCTAATGTTTTGAGCAGGGAATGCCTTTGAAATGCAGAGAAGGGGGTTTCTGAGATGGCATGTCACTGTACCAAAGATCAACACCAATGCCAGTTAAATATTTCTCCAAGCCTTCACAAGTCTCCTCTACTTCATTGTAGTTTTATATTTTATCAGGGAGCCATGCTTGTTTGTTTGGAAGCAAACAGCATTTCTCTCTGGTCTAATTACTTAGGTGTCCTACGTGGCCAGGCTAATATGCTGGTGAGATCTAGCTAGTCCCACGATGATTGTGATAGCATGGGAGAATATTTATACCAGCTAGTACAGCATACATGGTCGGATAAACTGCCACATTTAGACTACCCCCTTATCTACGGAGTGATTTGCGGGAGGCAATCCAGAGCAGATGCAGCGGCCCTTAGGAGTCCTGCAACAATCACCCTTTTTATGTTGATTTCTTTGTATTTAATTTTATTTGATGCAATTGTAAATAGGATTTTGTTGTGTTGGTCCATACCTGGTCTGACAGTGTTCAGACGCTGCACTCATGGATCACTTCTGGTGGGGCTCAGAGCACCATATATGGTGTTGGAGATCTAACCTAGGCTGGGTGCATACAAGGCAAGTGCCTTATCTGCTCTACTAACTTTCTAGCCTTGTATATTGAATTTCCCTTCCCCAATTTCTTTCAACTCTAGTTTGTTGTTTGCATACAACACATTTTTATTTATTGATTTGATGGCCTGAAACTTTGATGCATTGGTCGAATTTTCTAATAGTTTTATAGTGAAGTCTAGGATTTTTATAATCAGCCTTGCTTAGGGCTTACTTCTGGCTTTGCAGTCAGGAATCATTCCTAAGGGGATCAGGGAACCAATGGGGTACAGGAGATAGAAACCAAGACAAGATTCAAGCAAGGCAAGTGCCAGACCCATTGTACTGTCTCTCCAGCCCCTCAAGAAAATAATGCATAAAAACACAATTTGTATAAGGGGAAAGAGAGAGATGGGTGGGAGGAAAGAAAGAGACAGAGAAAGAGAGAGAAGAGAGAGAGCAAGAGAGAGTGAGAGAGAGCGAGAAGAGTCATAGAAGGGAGTTGTTTTGAAAGGAAGACCATTCCAGGTGATACTGTCAAGCAAGATATGTCTGAATTTATTGTCAGAATTCACACTCACAGACTCCAGGCTTTGACTGGTTTACTCTGTTTCTTTACTCTTCTTTACTCTAGTTGCAGTAATGTTAGCTACTGTTTACACATAGACCTTAAAATCACAGTAGCTTAACATAAGAAAAGCTTCCGGTTTCTCTGCATTTTCATCCTACTGCCAGTGTTTGTATTTGGGGCACAGTGTTACCACTACCTCCAATATGGGGAACCAGTTTCTTAAGTCAAGGAGCCTATTATTCCGAGCCTTAGGATTCTCAGCACCCAGTGAACAGATGGGAGAGAGTAGAGAAGATATATTTTGGTGCAAAGAGAGCTGAGTATATCTTTCTTGGCCAGGCAGCTCCTTCTTGACAACTAGAGAACTCTACTGCTGAAGGGAGGCCACCTATGCTGGAAAGCTGTTTCTCAACACTGCTGGAACCATGGTCCTTCCGTCAGTAAATTAGGGATGTTAAAAGTACCTCACTCAATTATGCTAAGTGAAATTAGTCAGAAGGTAAAGGACAGATATAGAATGACTGCATTCATTAGTGAGATATAAATATATACCAGTGTTCTACTAATTGTGGGAAATGTTAACGTCACACTAGAACTGAACATTAAATGTACACAACGGGATTTACATGAAAATCCCTAAATGTCTGTAGGGCAGCCACAATGTGTAAAAAGAGAGAGAGATAGAGAAAGATAGAGAGAGAGATGATAAGAAGTGATAAGAAGAGGAATAGTGCCTCTATAGAGGCAGGCTGGGGGAGGAGGGAGGGAATTTGGGGAACATTGGTGGTGGGAATAGGGCACTGGTGAAGGGACGGGTGAGATATAAATATATACCAGTGAGATATAAATATATACCAGTGTTCTACTAATTGTGGGGAAAATGTATGACTGAAACCCAATCATAAACAACTTTTTAATTGTATATCACACGGTGTTATAATAAAAAATAAATTAAAATAAATAAATAAATGAAATAAAATAATAATTTAAAAAGTACCTCACTCATGTGGTTGGCATAAAGATTAAATGATATATCACTCTTTATGATATAAGCTGCTGTTGTTAATCTTTGAAATAATAGCGTATTTTACAGAAGTTGAAAGGTTGTGCCTTGAAATGGATGCTAGCCACTTTTGGAGGGTGGATTCAGGGATATAAAAACAATTCAGATAAAAGCCCCAAGCAAAGAAATTATTTTTGCTAGCCTCTGTTTCCAGATCTCTCACCTGGCTGTTTTACACTTTCAACATTCCTAAGCCTAGTATCTGCCCCACAAAGTCTCTGGAATGTCTGCTATCCTGTGGCATGCCCTCTCCCCATGGAGCTGGCCCCCAAGCCCCCCACCCTCCATCAGTGTTTCTTCTGACTCTCAAACCCATCATCACACCAGTGGTTTTTGTGCTATGCTTCAATTCTGAAATTTCAAACCTCACCTCTAATTTTGTCTAGACCACTGCCCTCAAGAGACAGACTTGTGTGACATGGGTAGTCAATTTATCAAACCATCTGAACCTAATGGATAATTAAATGAAATGGGTATTTTTTGTCTAATCCCTCCCTTCAATGATACCTTTCTCATCACTCAATGAAATTTGAGGTTGATTTCATAATATTTCTGTCACCTTCCATAATCAAACGGTGCAGTTCAGTTTCACGTGCCAATTTTCACCTTCAATTTCTGATCAGATTCACATGACCTTTCTGCCTCTGCGCATCTGCTCTCTGATCAGGGAATAGTCTGGTAAGGATATGAATCTGTTATTCCTTTTTTTAAACCTTGGTCTTTCACCTATATAATTCCTTCTGGACAGAGAGGATAAGTAAAAAAAAAAAAACCACAATGATCCTTTCATGTCTGACGGGTGCTGGCTCTTTAATTGAGATGGCTCCTAATCTGAGTGACAGAGGTGCCAGATGTTAGACACTGGATAGGACAAACTACTTAACAGTTAAAGCAGGTGTGTGACTCACAGAACCCTCCTACTTTCGATGAGCCAATGTGTTGATGCACAGATGGCTCCATTCGTACTTCCTCATTCTACCTGTCCTTTGCCTTCATCCCTCTCCACCCTCACATTTAGCAAATCTGCTGCCTTCAAGATGTTCACCCCACTCAGGAAATGTCCATGTCCTCTCCTGCCATCCCGGTTTCTGTGGGGGAGTGCCTCTGTGCACTCCTGTTAGGATGAGACAAGACGCTGTGAAGGACTTGGCTAGGTGAGCAATCAAGCCTCTGCTACCTTGGAACAACTAAGCTGGCTTAGAAAAGTGACCAGAGGCGAAGATATTTCATGCTGGCACCAGTCCATAGTCCCTGGCTTGGCCCTACATGACCTTTTCCGATCTGTTCTCTGTCTTCCCCACTAGGTTTGCAGGGCTGGTTCCAATTTCTAGCTGAAACCAGGGCCAGACAGGCATGTGCACACCCTAAGCGGGCCCGTTACTTGGCATGCCTTCAACATAAAGCTCTTTAAATATTTGTTCAAAAAATGTGGCATGCTAAAGGAGAAACCAATTTTCTGTTAATAATATCAGAAAAATATTTTCTTTAACATTCATCTCCATAGGTCAAAGAACTGATATTTTAAAAAGGGAATAAAAATCTGGTGAAACACATACTATTGTTCTCTGTTAAGCAGTCACTGAAAGGAAGAAATTTTTGTGCGAGACAAAAAAGAAATCAGAATTTTGGGGCCAAAGAGATAGTTCAGCAGGTAGGGTGCCTGCCTTGTGTGAAGATGGCTTGGGTTCAAACCCCCAGCGCTCCATATGGTCTCTTGAAACCTGCCAGGAGTGATCCCTGAAAGCAGAGTCTGGAGTGAGCTCTGAGCTCCACTGGGTGTGACCCCTAAATTATAAAGAATCGTCAGAATTTAAATAGCAAAGCAAAACTAATGTTTAATAAATTGTACTACATTGTGGTTTGAAAAATTCATTCACACTAATTATTATTTGAAGTTGTAACAGCAAATCTCAACTTTTACATGACCACAGACATCTGAACATAATAGACATGCAGAGGACCAGAGTTGATATGTGTTTCCTTCACACACACACACACACATATTTATATATATGTGTATATATATGTATATATATATATATATATATATATATATATATATATATATATATATATATTCAGCGGCCACAAGCGGCTGCACAGTTCATCAATAAATGCTGGAGATCAGAGGTGACTACAAGAGTGTGCCACCCACAAAGCAGAGCCTGGCAAGCTACCCATGTCGTATTTGATATGCCAAATACCAGTAACAATTATAGACCTCATTCCCAGGACCTGATGGAATGGTTTGAGGCTCTTTATGCTCCTGGAGCAAACAGATGCCCTTGGGCTCTACTAGCATGAGACAGGACATATGGAGATGTTACTGGTGCCCGCTCGAGCCAATCGATGATGAACGGGAAGACAGTGATACAGACAGTGATTTGTTTACCTCCTTCCTTCTCTTTCCTTTGTCTCTGTCTCTGCCTTCTTTTCTGTGCATGCATGCTTCTGTTTATTTGGTTATTTTTATGTCTGTATGTATGTATTTATGTATTTATTTATGTATGTACTTATTTATCTATCCACTTATTTGTTTGTTTGTTTATTTATTTATTTATTTATTTATCTTTTTGGTCACACCTGGCAATGTTCAGGGTTTACTCCTGATTCTGATCTCAGGAATTACTCCTGTTGGTGCTCAGGGACACATATGGGATTCCAGGGATCAAACCCAGGTAGTCTGGCTGCATGGAAGGCAAATGCCCTACCTGCTGTGCTGTCCCTCCAGCCCCCAACTTGGTTATTTTTAGGTATCAATTTTAGCCTAACTCCCTTAAGTTAAAGTAAGAGTCATTTAAATTTATTCAGGGGAGGTGGGTATGGGATACATGACTTAGCCAGGTTCATTTCAGAAATGGTTTTGTATTTTCATGTCCTGGCCAAAAAAAAGACTTCTATGCTAGCATTTATGAGGAACCCTCTCACCCTGATCCAATGATAATATTTATTTTACCGCTCCCTCCCCTGGTCACCATAGTTAACCTATAGCTCCTCTTCCTCCCTTCAGTTATCGAGAAGCTGGGCACTAACCAGAAAAATTTCCCATGAGCTATGTGACTTTATCACAGAGTTCAACCTCTCCGGATATAGATTTAACCAGTCGTTTGATAAGGTAATGATTTTATTCATTTTAATTTTTTAAGACCATATGATTTACAACTCAATACATCAGGATCCTTCGTGAGCTGTATTACGGATTCACCACCAGGATCTCACCATTCTACAAGGAAGTGATCATTAATGTCAAAAGAGGAGCTTGGCAGGGTGATACCATTTCACCAAAACTCTTCAACACCACCCTTGAGAATGTGATGCAACAACTAGAATAGGAAGGAATGGGAGTGAAGATAGACAGTCGGCAACTAAACCACCCCTGCTTCGCTGATGACATCGTTCTAATAACAACAAACATTAGCCAAGCGGCACAAATGCTGGCTGACTTTGACCGAGAATGTGGAAAGATAGGTCTACAGCTGAATCTGAAGAAAACTATGTTCATGAAAATTGAACTAGTTCCAGAGGCCCCACTCACTCGATGGAATAGACATCTCTGAATGCAGCAGTTATGTGTACCTAGGTCGAGAAGGCAACATGATGAACGACCTAAAACCTGAACTGCACAGGGAGGAAGAGAGCAGCATGGAATGCCTTTAAAAGCAAAGAAGACAAAGAACCTCTGGCTCTTGGCACATCTCTTCACAACTCCACCGCTTCTCCCTGCATTAACACATGCCTCAGAGAAAGCAGGATGAGAATGCTATTCGGGTCTCCCAAAAAGGAATCGAAAGCACTATGCTTGGAATATCATGCCTCATTCAAGTGAAAAAAGGAATCTGGAGCTCCGACCTCCATCGCTATTCCAGAGTCAGGGATGCTGTATCGCTTTGTCAAGGCATCGAAAAAATCAGATGGGCTGGACATGTAATGCGATTTGGATATGACCGCTGGACTAGAGCCATTACCGACTGGATCCCACAGGATGTCAAAAGATCATGTGACCGCCCACTTACAAGATGGTCAGTCTTCTTCATCAAGACCCTGAACGAACGGTTTGAGGCTCTTTGTATTCCTGAAGCAACCAGATGCCATTGGGCTACACTGGCACGTGATAGAGTCAAATGGAAATGTTACTGGCGCCTGCTCGAGCAAATCGATGAATAACGGGATGTCAAGTGATCAAGTGATGATTTACAAAGTTATTTGTAGTTAAATTTTAGGCATACAATGTTCCAACACCTGTCCCACCACCAGTGTCAGCTTCCCTTCACCAGCTCCCTTTCACATCCACTCCCACCCCCTAGAAGGTAGAGGAATTAAAAAAAAATTACTGTGTTTATAAATGCTCTGTGATTTGCAAAGATGCACGTAATAGAGCTTCAAGTATACAATATTCTAACACTAACCCCATTACCAGTGTCAACTTTCCCCATCAATTCCCCAGGTTTCTTCCCATCCCCTAGTCTGTCTACCTAAGAAGCATATTTTATTTTTTTATTTTTTTTATTATACCACCATGAGATATGCAATTACTAAGACTTTCTTGTTTGGGTTTCAGTAGCACAGTGTTCCAGCACCCATCCCTCCACCAGTGCCCATATCCCACCACCAATGTCCCCATATTCCCTACCTTCTCCCCACCCCTGCCTCTATGGCAGGTGCTTTGCCTCTTCTCTCTCTCACTCTCTCTTCCTTCTCTTCCACATTGTGGAGAAACATTTTAAAATTTGGTTATTGTGTTTGAATTCCAAGCTAACAATACCGTAACTTTATGTATATGTGTGTATATCACATCATATATATGTGATATATCACACATATATGTGAAATATATCACTCATATATATGTGATATATATCACATCATATATACATGATCTATATCACATCACTGCATTATCAATATACATGAAGCCCCTGACTCACAACACCCCCTACTACTTCCTATATGCTTCTTCTTACTTCTCCCTCAATTTATCTCCTAATTTATATAATATTAGTATGCACCTTAATGCACAAAACATTAATTTATTCAAAAGGACACATGCACAGTATTGTTAACTTTTAACATGCACATCATTATTTTATTACAGCACTTAACAGAAAGCTAGGATATGGAATCAATCCAAGTATCCAATGACAGATGAGTGGATAATTGGTATATGGTATATATACAACACGGTTGTAAGGAATGACAAAATAATTAAATTTGCTTCACATTGGATGGAACTGGAAGATATCATATTAAATAAAATAATTCAGAAAAATGACAAATCCTAAATGATGTCACTTATTTGTGATATATAGAATAACAAGACAATGGTATGCAAAGTATCAAAGGGAGGAAAACCTTGATGCTAGATTAGAATTGTGTATTTTGACCTTGCCAGAATATCCAGAGAATATAACTTAACGCATGCATAGTTTGACCTCTGAAGACTCCAGTGCATCAATATCACCTTCCCTCTTAGAATCATTGGCTCTATGGCTTTCATCTTTCAAGTGATGAAGGATGAAATTCTTCATCACTTTGAAGCATTTCTAGACCTTTACTGTAAAGTCCAAAAGTTTTAGATGACTTCTAAAACTTCTAGACCTTTAGTGTAATGACCTCAGGTTGATAAAATGTCTATGTTGAGAAAAATCACCTAGATATGATTTCTAATGCTCCACTTCCTGTGACTTGACCTTATAAGTGGTCAAGAGCCTTTGCTTTTGTAAAGTGGCTCAAGAAGACCTAGTCCCCCTGCCTGTGATAGTTTTTTGCTAACTTACAAAAAATCCAAATCATTTAATTTGATCGCTTGATCACTTGAATCCTGTTATTTATCCATTTGCTCAAGCGGGGCCAGTAACATTTCCATTGGACCCTATCACGTGCCAATGTAGCCCAATGGCATCTGGTTGATTGAGGAATATGAAGAGCCTCAAACTGTTCCTTCAGGGTCTTGACAAGGAAGTCTGACCATCTTGTAGGTGGCGGCCACGTGATCATTTAATTTAATAAATCTAATTGGTTTTATTAGCCCACACTTGGGTCACACAATAAACAGAAAGGTGTCACAAAGTATGAATCAAAGTGGAAAGTTTTTATAGGCAAAAAAGGCCAGGATAATGGAAATTGGAATTATTTCTTCCTTAAGCAATTTACTTAAGTGGAATGGAAAAAATACATGGGGTGGGAAGATAGCTCAAAGGATTAGTAGACATGTTTTCAGGGACTGGATTTGGATCCCAGTACTACCTGGTTTTTTGTGAGTGATGCCCAAACCATAAAGTAGCCTTCAAGCACCACAGAATATGTCCCCAAATCAAGCAAACCAGAAAAGGTCATATGGCAGATTAATTTATTTTCCACCGAGGAAATCACCAAATTGGAGCTGATCAAGAAATTTGATACCCATCTTATTGGTAGGAAAGATGAAAACTGCTGCTAGTTTAGGCATTACGCTCTCATGGACTTAACACAGGCACCTTCATTTTTGGCCTGCCCTTTGCATCTCACACTCAAATCCACGAAAGGATTGTCACAATCCCAAACTTCAGATACTTTATCTCCAAGTCCTGAACAACAGTTAGCTCATGGGTTGATCAACCTAGATCCCTATAGAAAAATACTATCTTTACCTAAGGTTTCATGAGGATTTAATTAGTTAATGGATCCGCAGGGGATAAACAGGGAGATCAACCTTGGTAGCAAACTACAGATCTCCTGGACTTTTGTCCCAGGAAATGGGACAAGAAAGAAATTCCCAAGAAAGAATTTCTTGGGCGCTAGTTCTGTATCCATTGGGGCAAGGACAGAATGTAGGAGAAGAAAAGGATTGTGTTGGTCGATTTATACCCAAGGAGTCCTGTCATGAAGAACAGGAAAAGGATGCAGGTTGATGCTTTTGGAGGACATCTTGATCAGTTCTAAATTTTCTGTCCACTTGTAATGCAAGAAACTTTCTCCTACAGCATCTTCTACTTCCTCTTTTTATCCTCCCAACTCCCCAATTCCTCTTTTGTAATCCTTTCTCTGTTCTCCCACTATCATGTGGACTCTTTTCATGCTTAATTTGTTCCTTTCAATTTACTTTAAAAATGAAGAGTACATTATTTGACTACAGTTAGTAGGCAGGACAGGAGCATAGAAAGGCACCATTATTTATCGAGAAAGCATTTGAAAATGCACAGAGCTGTCACCCTGAGTTTGTGAACTGCCTTGGGGGGGGGGGGGAGGGGGCTAACCAAACTCACCCAGACCGGCTTCAAATACAACTGGGAATGCAGAAGAGATGATCTCCAAAGGATCACATTTCCGGCTGTGCAATGTGGAAACCACATTTCTGGTTGTGAATATGGAAAATCCTAAGGCATCTGAACACCAGAACAAGTTGCTGGACACTTGGGATGAGATGACAGAAAGGGACAGTGGGATAGGCTGAGAGTGGAATGTCTGCATTTCTCTCAGTTTTACCTTAAGGACACCGGAAGTGAAATTAAACCCATAGGATTAGTTGTGCATCCAACAGACCAGAGCCTATCATGCCATAACCTTATCTATTCCAGAGTGGAAGGAAGCAGTTCGATGTGACCTTCAAGTTGACACCCCACTGCTATTCCATCAGGGAGTGAGCTCAGGGCCCTGCAATGCTGTGTGACCACAGAGGACGGGTGTCCTGGAGCAGCACCACTGGTTCAACTCCTCTCAATAAAAACAGAAATAAAAACTTTACAGAAACCAGTACAGGGATACCAGAGAAAATCCCTAAACCCTCTAGGTTCTTCACAGGCTGGTTGAATGATCAAACATTATCAGGCATGGTAGAAGAAGGAGGACAAGATGAATTTAATAAGGTATGCATGAAATTTATGGTGATTATGCTGCTTTCATTTGGGAGAGCAAAGCTAAGAACTCAAGTAAAGGTTAGGTAGGGGTCTGGAATCCAACAGTAGGAGGGTGACTTCACATGAGGAAGATGGAATACCTTTATTTCAACTCTGAAATTTAATGTGGGTGTCCTAGGTGGAAAACACGCTTGTAAAAAGTATTCTAGAACCAGGTTAATATTCCTGCTCCCAATCTTCATTCTCCTAAGCAGTAAAAAGGAGCAATGGTAATTCTTCAGTAAAGCAAAGGGTAAATATTTCCTTATGGTCTTCATTGCTGTCAGTCCAAATTATTCTGCCTAACATTGTGGGACCAATTGAGAGACCAACCCTGAGAATCTTGGGGTTTTCTTCGAGCACTTTGTGCTACATTTGAAACAAGCAAAGCAAGCAACCTATGCCTGGGAGACAAGACCAAGCTGAGTATTTGTGAATAATATGTCAGAAAAATGTCAAATCTTTTAAGGAGAGGAAAGGTGAAGAACCTTAAAATGCCTGCTGGGATTTGGCTAATGGTTCGGTATAGATTTCCTGCAATGTAAACCCAAGCTGATAATTAGGATAGAAAACAACGAGTAGAGTAAATCATGTGTGAATTGCAAAGAAGTTGTAAAGGTATTTCTAATAAAAAGGGTTAAAATAATAGAAGGACTTTTTACTAATGCATAAAGGGAGAGAGAACAAATACTGAAGTGAAGATAATCTTACCAGTAAATCAGGCCAGGCATGAAATTAATGATGGGCCTGAAGTGGCCAAGATATTGAACTCATTCTTCAAAACTGCCTTTAGCAACAGGAATGAAATGAAAATACAGACAACGAGTGGGTAATATAACCCTTTTGAACATGGCTACTGGCAGAAGCAGATGGGACCCTCGGACACCTAAGGATCTCACTGATCCAGTGAGGACATATTCCTTTAGGATTATGGGAAATGGATTCATTTAAAACTGGATCATTAAAAATACCTGAAAAAATGGTTTTGTAACCATTAATTTACAAATTAGAGGACAGGGTGTATTTTTCAGAGAGAAGAAATGCAATATTCTTGACAAAAATACTAAAAAGAGAGGAAAGGTGAAAATCAGAAAAATTTTGACTCTGTTTTTCTATGATAGCGTCTATTATGGGGAATAATTATGACACATATTGAGGGTCATCTAAGTGCTAAAAGGATCAAACAACCATTGCATTTATTTGATAAAACTATTATTTATAATAGAAGCACTTTGAAAAGTCACATATAAATATAAATGTGCACCAATTTTAAATATAAAAAGCACAGTGCTATTTAAAGAAAGTCTATAATGCTACCTATTTAAAGATATCCTTTATAAAAAAAGTTTAATCACTTCTAAATTTGATCTTTGAACTATTTAGTTTAGCTTATTTGAATATACATTTGTATACCATAATTCTATACACAAGTCTAAATATCCAATATATGATAGCTACATACATATACTTAAACTAATGGTAAATATCTCTCCTGGGTTTACATTAATTTTTACTCCTAATTTTTTTTTAACATGATGAATAACCTAAAACCTGAGCTGCGCAGGAGGAAGAGAGCAGCATGGAATGCCTTCAAAGGCATCGAAGAAATAGCTAAAAGGACAAAGAACCTCCGGCTCCAGGCACATCTCTTTGACTCCACCGTTCTCCCTCCATTAACATACGCCTCAGAGACCTGGGCCCTACGAAAGCAGGATGAGAATGCTATTCGGGTCTCCCAGAGAGGAATCGAAAGAGCTATGCTTGAATATCACGCCTCACTCAAGTGAGAGAAGGAATCGGGAGTTCTGACCTCCGTCGCTATTCCAGAATCAGGGATGCTGTCTCGTTTGCCAAGGCATCGGAAATCAGATGGGCTGGACATGTAATGCGATTTGGAGATGACCGCTGGACTAGAGCCATTACCGACTGGATCCCACGGGATGTCAAAAGATCACGTGGCCGCCCACCTACAAGATGGTCAGACTTCCTTGTCAAGACCCTGAAGGAACAATTTGAGGCTCTTTATATTCCTGAATCAACCAGATGCCATTGGGCTACATTGGCACGTGATAGGGTGCAATGGAAATGTTACTAGAGCCCGCTCGAGCAAATCGATGAATAATGGGATTCAAGTGATCAAGTGATCAATTTTTTATTGTTGCTGTATTCTTAGCTCTGCATTATCCAGTTTCCACTAACAGCCAGTGTATTCTACCCATACATCCTTTCATACAGATAGGATGCTCCCTGATACCACGCCACACAAATATATTGATTTTGACTCATAACTTAGGCAATTATGAAGAAACAGCATCTTTCAGAAATGGAACTTTTTTTTTGCTTTTTTAGGTGGCACCCAGCAATGCTCAGGGGTTACTCCTGGCTCTGCACTAAGGAATTACTCCTGGTGTAGCTCTGGGAACCATATGGGATGCCCAGGATCAAACTCGGGTTGCGTACAAAGCAACTACCCTAACCTGCTATGCTGCTGCTCTGGCCCTCAAAATGGAGCATTTTTATTGAAATTATCACTGTTCCAGAGTCAGGGACGATGTCTCATTTGCCAAGGAATCAAAAATCAGATGGGCTGGACATGTAATATGATTTGGAGACGACTGCTGGACTTACCGACTGGATCCCATGGGATGTCAAAAGATCACGTGGCCGCCCACCTACAAGATGGTCAGACTTCTTCATCAAGACCCTGAATGATTGGTTTGAGGCTCTTCATATTCCTGAATCAACCAGATGCCATTGGGCTACACTGGCACGTGATTGGGTCAAATGGAAATATTACTGGCTCCAGCTCGAGCAAATCGATGAATAATGGGATGTCAAGTGATCAAGTGATATTGGCTTATAATATTATGTTTCAGGTATATAGCATTATAATCTACTTACTCTATGTTCTATATTATTATTACTACCAAAGTTTAGTGTCATCTGTTCTATAATTAGTTGTTGTTTTCTATTGTCTGTTTGTGATCCAAGTATTTCTTAGGCAGCCCAAGCGCTCCTATTGTTGATTGTTGACCAATTGAGCTCTTCAATGTAATGGACAAAAGGTTGGCTGCTGCTAAGACCTGGTGGTGCTGCTTCAGAGATTACCCAGAAGTAGCCCCAGGCCCTTCAGATCTGCACCCAGTGATGCTCAGGGCACCATTTGGTACAAGAGATAGAACCAAAGTAACCTCATATGCACCTTAACCCCCTGCTCTATACATACGACCCCTAATAGAATCTTTTAAATGATGATATTGAGATATAGATGATATCGATGATAACATATCATCTATATCTATTTAATAATCTATCTCATCAAAATGGTGATATAGATGATATTAATATCTAACTCTAGAACATACTAACCATGTTTATGAGTACTTGTGTTTTGAAGTGTTTGAATATCAACTTTTCATAGTAGCTACATTTGCTTCTATTTTCACCAACACTGCATGAAGTTGCATTTTTCCCAAATCACTGCCAACATCTGTCATTTTATTTCTCTAAAATGATAGCCATATTCATACATGTGAAGTGATATTTTATTGTAGTTTTTACTTTTGTATTTATCCAATAATATAGATGATGAGCTTTTTTTCATATGCACACTTGTGTCTATTTTTGAAAAGCATATATTCAGACCTTTATGTACATTTTTCAATTGCACTGCTAATTTTTGCTGCTGAGTCGCATGCATCTTTATGTTGAATATTAAGTTTTTTTTCAGAAGTATGGTTTGTGAATGTGGTGTTTTCATTTTGATGATAGTATTTTCAGTGTGAAGAAGGTTTTTGGATTGATATACCATCCCCATCTTTTAAACAATTTTATTTGGTTGCTTATGCTTCCTTTACTGTTAGAGATGAGTTCACAAAAAAAACATGACTATGACTGATGTTAAAGATCTTAATGTCAAATGTTTATCAATATATTTTATGGTTCTTAGTGTTTATATTAAAATCATTGACCCACTTTAAGTGAAGTTTTTGTGTATATCGTGTATGGTGTAAGAGACAAAGATCTGAAGAAATTTGCTATGTTCTGGCTTTTCCTTTCTTACAAACAGCTCCCTTACTTTGCTTTTGATTTTGTCTGGAATCAGGTGAACTCAGAGGCTCTGTCGGATGGAAATGCTGGTTCAGCTGGATTGGGAGAAGTCAGGACTACAACCCTCCCAGAATGGACTACAGTTTTGTTTTGTTTTGTTTTTGCCTAGCTTGCTGAGCAGTCTTTCCAATTCTCTCTATTTATTATCTGAGTTTACTATATTTGTACACCACTGATAATTAGTTTATTCTATATAAATCCAAAAACTTCAGGATCTTAAAATATAAAGAAATTACACTTTTTTATTTCTGGGCTTGCTCTAACTGCGGTATAAAACATGATGGCCTCTAAGTGTGTGTATTGCAATCCACAAAATGTAAGGGAAGGAAAAGAGAAAGAGGGAGAGAGAAAAGAGATAAAGAACCTGCCATGGAGGCAGGCTATGGGAGGGGGAAGGGAATTGGGGACATTGGTGGCGGAAATGGGCACTGGTGGAGGGCGGGGTGCTGGAACACTATGTGACCAAAACCTCCAAACATGAACAACGTTATAATTGTATATCTCACTGTGGTATAATAAAATATTAATAAAAAATTAAAAAATATCTTTTAGGAAACTTCAACAAAGGAAAGGGTTAAGATGTTTAATTTATAGAAAATGCTATGTGACCATCACAAAGTCAACAGAGAGAATGTTTAATTTCTTAGATATATTATTTCATTTTAAAATTAAAATTTTGGCAACACTCAAGCTTTTCTTTGGACAAGAGTCATTGAATCCTTGAAATATAATCTCTTCTACAGAATAAAATGATTTCCCCTGAATGTTATAGAAATAACATTGTTGATTTTCATGGTCCTTCCTCAGCCATAGGAAATACACTGTTCCAAATGTCTTCTGGTCTTTCTCCCCTACCTACATATACTCCACATTAGTCATTAAACTTTCTAGCATCCCACTTACTATTTAGTGTCAGTGATGTAAAACTAACAATAAATGCTTTATTTAGAGGTGACTACAACAGTATGCCATCCTCACAGCAAGCCTGGCAAGCTGCTCGTGTCGTATTTGATTTGCCAAATACCAGTAACATTCCCGTGACCTAATATAATGGTTTGAGGCTCTTTATGTTCCTGGAGCAAGCGGATGCCTTTGGGTTCTACTAGCATGAGACAGGACATATGGAGATATTACTGGTGCCCGCTCTAGCAAATAGATGATTAACGGGAAGATAATGATAATGATGATGACGATAATGATGTAAAACTAAAGAAAACTCAGATTTAGAAGATTCTTTATAAACAAGAATCTCATAGTTATAATTTAGTGGGAAAAGAAGAAGCACATTCCATAATATATATGGATGCCTGAATTAATTTAGAATATCATCGCCTTGCTCTACACCCTATCTAAGACTATATTTAAGAATAATCATGGATGGAGACGGACAAGTCATCCTTTTGAAACTAACATTGGGAACAAACCTTACATAGCTTGGTTTTCAAGGGGTTACACAATGTCAAGGGGGTTTCTCTAAGGAGGAAAATAAATGTTTCACCCTTATATGCAAACCCAGAAATCTTCCAGATGGAGGGTCTTTAGCACTTTTTTGTGATGTTGAAGTAATTTTGTACATGAAAACCATAAATGTTAACTCTAGTCTAACCATGTTACCTTAACTAAAATAAAATAAAAACTATAATAATTAAAAATCACATCTTCTGGACCTGGAGAGCTAGCACACTGGGTAGCTAGCCCACAGCTGGCCCGGGTTCTATCCTAAGCACCCTATATAGTTCCCCGAACAATCTAGGAATGATCCCTGAGTGAAGAGCCAGAGATAAGTCCTGAGTATGACCAGTGTTGACACAAAAACTGGATATACTAAAAAAAATCACAACTTCCATGTACACACAGAGAAAAATCTCTGAGGGCTGCTAATATAATTTTCTGAATAGTAGAAAAGCTAATCATATTTTTGCTCATATATTTTTGAGTTGGTGCATATACTAGTATGATAGTTAAACTGTTAATGATATTCAAAATTGAAGTCATATAAAGATTTTATAAATTTTCTCATTTATATTTCATGTGCACTGATTTTTTGGCCTCTGCTTCCCAACTGTCTCTTCTTGTTATAATTTTATTTAACATTTTATATCTACACTTATAATACAATGAAAGTGAGAAATCCCAGCAATTCCATTATACTTTCATCTTATTAAGATGCACTCACTGATTTTATTCTAAACATATTGTCTCCTCAATATTACAAATGATTTTTAAATGATTTTAATGAAGTAAAATATTTGGTCATAATAGTGACACAGGTTTACATACATCTATTGCTTAATCAGTTAAGTTCTTTAACCAAAAGAACATTAAGAATTAGTACATTAATTTCTAGGAAAAAGAACTGAACTGGGCCAGAGAGATAGAGGGCTAAGGTGCTTGCAACATGGCTCAGTCCAGTTCACTCCCAGAACTACATATTGTCTCCTCCTTAGCACTGCCAGGAACATTCTCTGAGCACAGAGTTAAGTATAGTTCCAAGCACTGCATGTTGGTGCCCCAATCCAAAAGAACAAATCAAATATAAAAAGAAAGTTGAACTGAATGGCAAGAACCCCAGACTTAGGATAGATAAAGCCTTAGTACAATAATATTTTTAACCATCTAATATTTCTAGCCATCTAATATTTTAAGCATTTTGGTAACCATGGACATGAAAATAATTACTTTTCTAAAAAATTAATTCTGATAATGGATATATAAAGCTATATAAGCTAATGAACATTTCTGTTAGATTTATAAAGTATGTTTCTGGGGCCACACACAGCAGTACTCAGAACTTAATCCTTACTATGCACAGAAATCACTCCTGGCAGGGTTAAAGAGACCAGACAGAGTGCCAGGAATTGAATCCCGGTCATTCACGTTCAAGGTGAATGCCTGATTAGCTATACTTTCTCTCTAGCTCAATATTCATTATGTACTTCCCAGTCCACAACAAGGAAACACTAATTCCAACTATGATGACTCTTCAGGCCAATCTGAGTATTGGAAGCACATGAGAGCTGTCACCCACCTGCACTTTCCTTCCTGTTGAACAATCAACATTGTTTGACAATCTCTGGGACGTAACCCCCTAAACTAATTGCCTAGGAAAACAGGGTCAGCTCCCTACACCAAACGTCACTGAAATTCCCCAATCAGTCAATTCTGAGCCTGGCCCCCTTGCCGTAGCCATTCCTTCCGGTGGAAATTGCAACAACAAGGACTCTCGTTTGAATCCCCTAGTTCCTCCGCCCAACCTTGGTGTTCCCCTGAGTAAGAGCCCTGGACAGGGTATACCTCTTATACTCTGGAACAAGAGGAACTAGCTCTCTTCAGTGATAGCCATCTCCTGCTTTGGTTTTACTATACTTCCAATTTTCTATTAATACATTCTATTCCAAAATAACTCCACATAAAACAAACTCATAAGTGTCCATTTCCATGGTTGTCATGAGAAATAAGTCAATCAATGGGTTTCCTCCTTCCACCAAACAGAATCGGGTTGATTGGAGGAATGCTCCCTCACTCCAGGAGAGACTACTGATATTGCCCGCCTAGCAGGATTTCACAATGCCATGAGCAATGACCACTCTTGTTTTCTGTTCTACCCTCTGAATGGGAATTTTCATTCTTTCTGTGACCCACATTTATATATAAGGCAAGTGCAGTATAGGCGACTTGTATTTTGAACTCATAGACTCCTAGTTCCTGAGACTCTACAGAGGACTCTGGTGTGAATTACCCAGAGATTCTCCAATTCTAGCGATAAAATTGCTTCCCAGGGCACCAGGTAGGTATCTGTTACAGATTAGTTCTGTAACAGAACTAATCTATTTTTCTCAGTCTTGGTTAGATGGAATAAGGTTGAAAAGACTCCTAAAACCAGCTCCTTTATGCAACAGTTATGTAATTAGTGCTCTTACATATGGAAGAGACAAAGGCAATGGACAATAAATAATTGATGACCATAAATGCAGGCAATGGCTTAAACCAGTCTTTTGACCTATTCCCAGTTATGGCCCCTTCTAACATTGTACATCTCGTGTGCCCCAACCCGGACTCAGTCCACAGAACCCCATATGCACTGTTTTTGCTGTAGCTCTCCACTACCCTGGGAGCCACAGCAGGCCACATAACTCAAGAAATTATTCTATTTATTTTTGAGAATAATAAATCCAAAAATTCATCCTATTTCCCTTAGTCAGAACTAATTTATTTTTCTCAGTCTTGGTTAGATGGAATAAGGTTGAAAAGACTCCTAAAACCAGCTCCTTTATGCAGCAGGCATGTGGAGAGGTAAGTCCGGGAATGTAAGGTCCTGCACACAGAGTCAGCAATGGGACAAGTCTCTGTGTCTGAATGGCTGCCTGCCCAGAGCACGGTCCTCTCTCCTGTGAATGAAAACAGCGTGACTGCTATGACAGTCCTGGTGAGGATAATCTGGAAATATACCACACGCCTTATCACTTGAAATACTATTTAATTCCTTGCAGAGTGGTTAGGGGCATAGGCTCTGCAGTCAGATGTCCTGCTGTGTGACCTTGAGCAAGTTACTTTGTGCTTCGATTTCTTCTCTCCTACAAGAGGCATTCCAATAGTATCTATTTCAAGTATTGCAGTGAAGATTAAGCAAATTAATGCTTGTAAAGCTTTTAGAACAGAGTTAGGTTTCAAGGGACTACATAAGTCAACTTTTATATCAATTAGCAATTTCGCATCCAGTATTACCCTAAAGCAGTAGTCATAGATTTTATTTGTTTAATCAGAAGTTTGGAAACTTGACCATTTGCCGATATTTTGACAAGCACAAAGTAAACAGTGGTAAAAACTGTAGTGACCAAGGATTTGTAAACAATAATTTCATCACTATGGTTTTAGTGCCAGGAACCCCCCCCAAAAAAAAACCCTGTGTGTTCCTAAATAAGAGATTATTAAATACATTATGCTATATCTATTCAGGGATATAAAATATTGACACTAAACAGAAAAGATAGCTTCAAAGTGCCTAGGTATATGAAAAAGAACATTCACAATGGAAATGTCTGCCTCAGGGCCTTAGTACGTGCTTTTCTAATCTTTCTGCTTAGAAAATGTGACATATAAAAGTGTTTCCAGAAAAGTGTTGAATAAGTGAATTAACTGTAAAGGACAAACAGTAAAGCAGAACATGCTACATAATTCTATTTTCTGAATATATACAGAGTAGAAAAAATATGTGTTTATGTCAAGGTGGCACATGGGCTAGTGAGGTAGGACACTCGCCTTGCAGGCAGCTGTGGCCACAAACCCAATTTGAATCCAAGCAATGCCAGCTGTGGCCCCTGAGCAGTGCTTGGTGTATCCCCCAGGCCAATAAAAGATGCTTAAAATATTACAGATTTTTTTTTACTTTATTCATTCTTGCTTGTCTCTATGTGGCATATAATAAGCAAACATTCTTATTACCAAAGAATTTTATTTCAATTGGGAATCGGTTTACAAAGGATCAAAAAGACTTTCACTTTCTTTTTGGTTTGGGACATTTTACACCTGGCAGTGCTCAGAAACTGCTGAATACTGACTTGGTGCTCACCTTACAACTGGTAGGGCTCAAAGGAACATGGTGCTATGACTCAAACCCAGAAATTCACATATGCAGGGCATGAGACAAATGACCAATTCCCAAAGCAGTTCACTACTGAAGTTAAAGCAGTAACAATGACACATAAGTCAGGTCAAGAGCATGAGTAATTCTTCTAATGCCTACCACATGCCAGCCAGTGTACTGAGTACTTCTTCTGCATCATTGCATCTAACCTTCGCTAGGGTCATGTGGTGATTCTGTTATCTAGTGGAGTTTAAAGGCAATCGACCTGATAATTTAATGTTCAGAAAATCTTTGTATTCTCATAAGTGCACCATTTTTATCTTAGTCCATAGCCCATCAATTTTGATGGGCCCATCTATTTATTGTGGTTAGCACACAAAACATAAATGTTCCAACCTTAACTATCTTTTAATTGATTAGCATTAAGAAAGTTCCCATTGGGTCAAAGATATTGGTAGCTCAAAGGTACTAGAGTGCTTTGCATGTTTGATCCCTGGGCCCACATGCCCAACCACACATCACTAGAGGTAGCCCCATAGGTTTCCAGTTTTTTCCAGACCCATGCATTTAACCATTAGGCTCAGTTGGCCAAAACCATGATAAGTATCTTGGTCCCCTAGGCATTGCTTCCTGAGGCTGCCCCCGCCCACATAACCCCTCCACAATGCACTCATAAAGTTCATATTATTGCCCAACATTTAACAATATCTATTTCCAGTTCTTTTCCATCTCTACATGGTGACATTTTATTCCTAATAAATACTACCTCCCGTTGCTTCTCTTCCAGCCCTGGCAGCTACCATTCTATTTTCCATATTTATTCTTTTGTATCTGGCTTATTCAATTTAGCATAAAGTCTTTGATGCTCATCCAAGTGCCATTTCCTTTCAAATAGAAAAATATCCTATTGCTATGTGTATGTGTAAATGTGTATATGTTATGTGCACCCATTCATTAGCCAATGGTGACTTGTTTTAACAAGTAAAGCATTTGTGTGCATTTGCTTGATTTTATTTTCTGAGGTACATTTCATGGTGCTGAAGACAACTGCCAACTCAGTGCTCAGGAGTCTCTGCCAGCAGTGCTGGGAGGACTGTTAAATGCTGAGGACCAGATGGGGATTCCCATATGCAAAGCATTCCAGCCAGGTGAGCTCTCCTCCAGTTCTGGGGTCACTATTCTGAATAAAGTTGCTATGAATCTGGATTTGGAAATACCTGTACAAGTTCTGCTTTGAGTTCTCATGAGTGCTTGTTGAGATTGGACTCTCTGGGTCATCTTGGAACACCATGGTGACCTTCGGAGGAACACCTGGCCTGCTTTTGAAGGGGCTACACCTCTGTCTCTTGGCTTCTCAGCACTCTCATCTTGGTTATGTAGCTCCACACTGTTTTCCTTCATTCTTAGAGAGGGTCTCAGAGAGAAAACAGAAAGAAGCAAAAGAGTTGCAAAAAACTTGCTTTCGAAATTTTTTAAAGTTTTTATTATACCACCGTGACATATACAATTAAAAAAGATGTTCATGATTGGGTTTCAGTCATACATTATTCCAGCACCCGTTCCTCCACCAGTGCCTTATTCCTACCATCAATGTCACCAATTCCCTCCCCCTCACCCATCCTGCCTCTATAGCAGGCATTTTGCCTCTTCTGCCTCCTCTCTCTCCTCTCTCTCCCCCTCTCTCTCTCTTCTCTTCTCTTCTCTTCTCTTCTCTTCTCTTCTCTTCTCTCTCTTCTCTCTCTCTTCTCTTCTCTTCTCTTCTCTTCTCTTCTCTTCTCTTCTCTTCTCTTCTCTTCTCTCTCTCTCTCTCTTCTCTTCTCTTCTCTTCTCTCTCTCTCTCTCTCCTCTTCTCTCCCTCTCTCTCTCCTCTCCTTCTCTCCTCTCCTCTCTCTCCTCTCCTCTCTCTCTCCTCTCCTCTCTCTCTTCTCTTCTCTCTCTCCTCCCCTCCCCCCCCCCCCCCCCCCCCCCCCCCCCCCCCCCCCCCCCCCCCCCCCCCCCCCCCCCCCCCCTCCTCCTCTCTTCTCTCTCTCTCTCTCCTCCTCTCCTCTCTCCTCTCCTCTCCTCTCTCTCTCTCTCTCTCCTCTCTCTCTCTCTCTCTCTCTCTCTCTTCTCTCTCTCTCTCTCCTCTCTCTCTCTCTTCTCTCTCTCTCTTCTCTTCTCTTCTCGGAAGATGCTTTGACCGTAACAACATTCTTCCTGCATATAAGTTGCAATGGGCTATGGATCTTAAATTGTGTAAAATGGCAGTCAGGTTGTGATCCCTGACTGTATAGTTACTAACAGTGAATCATCGCCGGGAAGTCAGTTTTCTTCTCTGTATAATGCCTTTTCTCTTATGCTTCTAGTTCTGAGGTTGACTAAGCTAGAAGTAAACATGTTCTGACAAGAAAGAAATATTACGGAAAACTATTTTAGCATTGACAAAACATTTCTCCAAACAAGATCTATCATTTCATGGCCTGGTTAACACTTGTGACCTCAGTGTGTATAAGCAGAGGTACGACTTGGGCAATGACACACCCAGCTCTTTCCTACAGTCACAGCGATGCCATCTGCCACAAATGCTTCCCCCTTCTGCAGGAGGGCTGCCTCCTGTGATCTTCTGTGCTTAAAAGGTTAAGCTTAGAGGTGACTCCTGCACGGCAGCTGACTCAGAAAAGCGACAACCACCACAGAGGAACTAGGAACCGAAATGAAAACAGTCTCTTATATGTCTACTGGGAGGCAGGTTTCTTTTATGGACCATGAGTTTTTTCTTATTTTCTGTTTTCACCTAAGAGATAAAGTTACACTCCACCTTCCAAGGAATGACTGGGTATCCCAGTCAGTTGAGCAATCAGCCTGTCTCCCTTGGAGGGGGCTGATGAATGTGTATGAGATTCAGAGGGGAGGGAGTTCCAAATGACATGTAGAGATGGACCCAGGCGGTCTCCCACAGACTGCACCATCCCTAGCCATGAGGCTCGGCTTATGATTTATCTTACAGATGTTTATTTTTCAGATTTACTCAAATTGATCTTTGGAATGTGCAGCTGCCTCAACTGCATACCTTCAAAGCCTGATGCAAACCAGACAAGCTGCCTAATCCATCATTTGGGAGCTGCACCAAAAAAGAGACAAACCAAGCAGTAGCTACCTCTGCTTTGCAGCCTTCTGTGTCATTGTTATGACTGTGTGCCCTGGGAATAAATTACATGCCTGCTCTTCCCTCCATCACCAACAGTCTTCTTTCTGCGCCAGGACCAGAGAGAGGAGTCTGCAAATAACAGAAGCTAATGACCCACAAACGTGGTATTTCTAGTTACCTGCCTTCACAACTTGATTCTGAGACTGAAAATACTGATGCACACCAGATTTCTGTAAACAATAATGTCCTAACAGCTGAATACAGTATTCAGGTGTTATTATGTTTTCTTTGGTTATCATTTACATTTATTCTAGGGCATCCGCCACTCTAACACCCCCTCTTTTTAAAAAAAATTCAATTTGAAAAGGAAGTTCCCAGGGGAAGAAAAGCCCTGTCTATTCATTTTGTGGTATGTTATCCATACCAAACAAATGATTGCTAGGCAAATAAATGAGTCCTCATGGTCTCACTCTGTACACAGTGATTTCTGGAGAGGGTCTGGAAGCAGACCATCCTTGAAATGATGAGAAAAGACTTAAAAAATTCAAAGAAGTGCCAAGTTCAATTCTTAACCAGAACCTCTCATGAGTTGTAAATGGAATAAAGTCGAATAGTCTCTCCGGCAGTGATACTGTTATATTAGCCAAGAAATGCAGATTGGACTTTTGCCCATGAATGCTTTCTCCCAACAAGTTCAGAAGCCCTTGCCAATCTTATTAAACTCAGCCTTAAGCTTCATAGCAATGGAGTTTCTGTTTTGCAGGTTTTTCTTGCTATAGGCACAGAGGAAATGCTGCATTGAAATTCCATTTCATTTTCTCTACCTTTTTCTGAGCTCAAAAAAGGCACCCAGCATCAATGCTATTTATGTTTTACAAGGCCAATGCCACAACATTGTAAAACAAATGCATTTACCTGAGATAATGGGTTCATTTAGATGCTAAATACAAAATGAATAAGTGATAAACATGATTCTGAATGAGTAAATTGAACCTTTAATTTTGCAACAATTATTCAAGAAGAAAATTACCGGAAAGTATTAATGCTCTTTATGATCATTACTTGATGTGGGGGTAAGAAGAAAGCCACTCTTTCCTTCTTGGATATCATTTGCTCTAATTCAATATAGTCAATTTAATTAAAGTGTCATTTAAAAATAATTCTTCTACGCAGTCATAGACATGGACCATATAGTTAACCTTTTTAGGTAGTTAACTTGAATTTTAAAACCAGAAGTAATGACTGACGGCATGTAGACCATTAGCTATTACTGATAAGGAAACAGAGGTCCCATCTGTCAAAAAATTTATTCATGGTCCGACAGTAACTAGTGGCAGAGCAATGTTATTGCATGTTTTTTGGGAAAACTATTTAGAGAATAGATTTCATGCACTGATGCAAATGTCATAGAGGTCTTGTCAATCACCAAAAAAATGTTTTTCTGGGGTTAATTAGACTTCAGTAAGATGGAGACCTTTAATGTGGTCCTCTGCAGCACTTTTTACTTCCTAGCCTCTCCTGGGCTCAGGTCTCTTCCAGAAGAGAGCAGCCTTTCTTTTCTCTCTCTCTCTCTCTCTCTCTCTCTCTCTCTCTCTCTCTCTCTCTCTCTCTCTCTGATACTCACAAACTTATGGACAACGTAAAGTTCACCAGAAGAAGAAATGAGAGTAGACCCACAGGAGTGATTTTTTCTTTCCATTTATTTTCCTTCTCATCATATTTCATGTCCAGTGACTTCTATGACGCACCGAGACATGCTGCTTCTGGTTGGGGTCACTTTGCTGCTGGTGTCTACCTGATGGTCTCAAGAGATTAGACTAAAGGCAAAACACTGCAGCATAATATGCCTATTCCTAAACAACCATTTGGTTAACTAGAATGTATGTGAGGAAGCCCCAGTGAATAAGCTCCAACTACTGGAGTCCAGTTACGAGGAGTCCAATGACTCTGTAGTATATATGGTTAGAACTCATTTCCTGTTCCCTGTGTGTTCAAATTTAGCAATTAGAAATTGAATTAAAGCTTAAGCATAATCTTTATTTAACCAGAGCTGAGCAGCTGAACTCCTTGTGAGGTCATGTACAGAATACTATTCTGAGGCTTAGTAGATTTAAATATTTCATTATTCTAGTAACCTTGAGTCTACTGGAGGTGAGAACACAAAAAAATTAACTCCGTGGGGAAGAATTGGTACAGGATTCTAAAAGTATATGTAAATGACATATGCATTCATTTTATAATACATATATGTGTTTTCAGTATTTTTATAGCTTAATTTGGTCAAAAGCTTTAGTGAAATATTGGGATTTCATCTAACCTATCCTTAAAGAAACAGACATGCAAAAATATTCAGAACAATGCACAGCCCCTATGAAAACTTTGCTGCCTTTATTCATCTTCCTCTTTATTTAATTTGCAATTATTTCTTTTTATTTTTGGCTCTTAAGGTCACATCTGGTGAGTCTGAGGGGTTTCTCCTGGTTCTGCACTCAGGACTTACTTCTGGTAGTGCTCGGGGACCATATAGGATGCTGGGTATCAAACCCAGGTCAGCTGCATGTAAGGCAAACACCCTACCCACTGTATTATGGCTCCAGGCTCTGTAAGTCTTTTTTGTACTTTTTTTCTTTAAAAAGTCATATTTTGTCTTAGAATACCCAATGATAAAATGTGTAGCAATAGAATAGATCAGGCTATCAAGTACAGTCATAGAAAATTCAGGATTTGTTACTGACTTGCTGAATGTTAATCTCTCTTCAAGGTACCATGTAAATAGTGTGAGTCAAAGTGTTCAATATCCATTCCAGATTTACTCTGTACTATATAAGGGATGCCCATGAGCAATACAAGCACCTTGTCTGTGAGAGCAAGGAGACATTCTGAGACAATGCAATCTCTTATTTTCAGGTCTAATGAAACCCTAATAGCTCATGGGCCTTTTTGTATAAACTCAAAGTTTACCTTGCAATGGTAGGAGCAGATGGCAATAATTTTTTGCTAAGTCAGTCCTAGACAACCTTGAGCAGTTTCCCTGACCAAATTTGGCTCTCTAGTACTTGCCAAAAATTCTCAAAGTTAATCATTCAATATTATCATTTGATAACATCCCTAAAATTTACTTTGTTGTTGTCTTCTGCTAAAACCCTAACTAGCACTATAAACTAGTGTCAGAAGTCATTGCAGATACATCTTTTTAATTCTTTTTTTTGCTTGGGGCCCTCATCCCATGTTATTCAGTGGTTATACCTGCCTCTGACTCAGGAATCACTCTTGGCGGGCTCAAGAGTCCATATGGGATGCCTGAAATGGAACCTTGGTCAGCTACCAGCAAGGTAAGTGAGCTACCGACTGTGCTATCACTCTGGCTGCACAGATAATAAATCTTTGAGAAAATGTAGATCTAGGATTAGGTACATAGGGATGTACGTGACATTTAAGGTAGAACAGTGGACCATAGAACTAGTACAATGGTTATGGAGTTTGACTTTCATGCAGCCAACCTTGGTTCAATTCTTGGCACCATACATGGTCCCGGAACCCCCACCAAAAGTGATCCCCAAGTACGGAGCCAGTAGTAAACCCTGAGCACTGCTGGGTATGGTGCATTAAGATACCAAACAAAAAAAATGATTGAGATCCATAGGGATCTAGGTAATTCACACATGGATTCCTGAACCACAAGGAAATTGAGATGTTTGCTGCGTAATGCCATTGAATTTGAATAATTTTGTCACGCAGCAGTAGACCATTAGTACTGATTACTTGAAACCAAGATATTTCTGTGATGACCCTTAGTGTCCTTTACCTACTTTAGACAAAGGGAGACAGAGCTGAAAATCAAATTCGAGTCAGATTTTGCAGGTTGCTAGATTATGAGTCATGCCGTGGAGAGGAGCCTGGAGAGTGAACACACAGACAAGGTGAGTGTCAGTGAATCTCTTTATCAGCTACGCTCATGCTTTATACAAGGGACTTGCATATTGCAGCCACAGAGGCAGGGGCAGGGGTTACAGGGGTCCAAAAGCTTAACCTAACTCTAGCAAAGCTTCTACAATTTTTTTCTACAGCAGAAACAAAATTGAGCCCCTAATACCATATCCTATGCAAACCTTACTGACAGAGGCAGTTTGAATTTTCTACGCCTTATATTAGAGAGAGTGAGATTCAATGCAGATTTAAATGTTATTTACCTATCTGTCATGCCTCTACAAGAAACACGGGTCTACAGTTATTGTTTATTTTAGTAGTGTCTGACATAGTTTTTGCTTCTGTTCAAAAATTTATTTTATATTGAGCAAATTAAGCAATGTACTAATATGGTTCATATTTTTAAAATGTAGGGTTTGCTCTTAAACACAAAGTAAAGGACAATTAACATCCAAAAGATAATCTGTTAGTCACAAGTCTGTGGTGCAGAGAGATGTGCTCCCGGCAAGTACCAGGAAGAGTCAGGGGAGAGGGGCAGGGAGATGCCCTAACCAAACCCTCCAAATAGTGAGATGGCAACATATTTATCAAGTTCCAGAGTGGGGGAACTTCATGACTCACACTTTAATAATATCGTCCAATGCATATCTAGTAACTAAATGTTAAATAATGGCTTTTTATCATTTGTGTTCCCTCTAGGTCAACTTGTTTTGGAATATTGACCTATAAGATGACTTTTGTTATTGTTTTACTTTCTATCTGCCTTAGTTTGAGTTGTTTCTTTTGGAAAAGTATCTAATTTAATCAATAAAAAGAGGTACATTTTGTTTTGGATTTGAACACTGACTTATTTTTAACTATAAGAATCCAACGGTCTTATATTCCACTTCTGATAGTTTTCAGCTACTGCAAACTCCAGGAAGGGCCCAGAGTAAGATGCTGCATCTCTGGCCTTTCCTTGAACTCTCCTGGAGGGGGGCAAGTGTCCAGACTTTCCCCCATTTCTCCAGAATGTCTAAACATACTCAGATTATCATTTATTAACTTGTAAAAAGAGAGTCCATTGCCGTGCTGAGTATACTTAACTAGGTCTAAAGGCCAACCACTAATCTGTAGGATATACACAGGATGTTTAAGTTATTTTTTATATTATAAACCATAAAGAATTTATACACTCCTATTTGTTCATGCATATGTATACTATGTGTGCATTCTGGGTATTTACATGTACACAACTTGTAATAAAGAGGTTGAAGCATGCATAGATGGAAAGTAGACATGTCACTGAAATCCTCTCTCAGTTGATAGGAGCAGTGAAATTCCTGTACTCACAAAAGTTTTACTTAGGACAATGTATATATAAATTAAAATGATTTATAAACATTTACTGCTGGAGATAAACACTGAAGAAAAGAGTCTAGAATACTGGACTTGAATCTAAAACATACAAATTCTAGCTACACCACTTTAACTTTAACTTTTCTTTGTATCAATTTTCCTTATTTATAAAATTAAGTAAATATGTCTATCTTCAAAGTTCAAGTAATCGAATTAGGAAATGGGGTTTGCCATTTTCTGTAAATATTGAATTACTTAAAGATTCAGGTATTTCTTGAGTATTCATTGAGCACCTTTGCCACAAATACTGAGGACATAGTCTTGAGTATGTCAGCAGTTACCCTGCCTTGATGGACATTATGATATTATCTGCCTTAAACAATAAGCCCTTACCAAAAAGATTGACTGCTTTTGTGGGTCAGAGTAAGCAAAGTAGGAATTAAATATGGACAGAGGCACTGCTCCAGGAAAAGTTAACCCATACTTGTTTTGACTTATGTAGAATGGCAACAATAATCCTTCAATATGAAATACATTGGTAAGGCAATAAGTTGCTATATACTTTTATAGCTGTTTTTATAAACTTGGTATTTCCCCCAAATATTACAAAGCTATTCATAGTTGGGTTTTGACATACAATGTTTCATCATCATTCCTACCGTCAGTGTCAACTTCCCTCCACCAGCATTCCAAGATTCCTTCTCCTACTGCCCACTGCCTTACCCCCACACCTACACCCCTTAGCTCCAGCCAGCCTTCTTGACAGATTCCTTCTAAGTTTGGTTATTAAAGTTTGTGTCTCACCGTTTCAGTTTTGTTGACTCTATGGTTTGAATATTTAGTTCCATCATCCCTTAACACTACTGAATCCCCATGACCTCTCCCCATTTTTTCTCAACTGCTTATTTTCTCTCCGCCTTTCCTTCACTCTATTTCTTTCCTTCTCCCAATACTCTGGGACCACAGGTGGTCTACATCCCCTCTGTAAACCACTGTATTTCCTCATGCCGCCACTCTATCTATCACATATAACTGATGAAATTTATTCTTTATTTTAAGTTCACAGACATGGGGCAGAGCTGCTACTGACTCTCCCTGTGACCAGCTGCTCCACGAGGCACCCGGGAGGGATGGTGGGTTCTAGTCCTGGCCCACCACCCCAGGAGCCTCGCACAAGCCAGACGACCCCCACCCGAGGGCCTCCATCCACATAGACCTCTCTCATCAACCTCCACCACGACCAGCCTATCATGCCGGCCGGTCTCCACCCGCAGCAGTCTTTCTTAAACCGCCAGGATGCCGGCCAGAGACTCGCGACATGGGGAAGAGCTCACTGACTCTCCGTGACCAGCCACTCACGAGCACCCGGGAGGATGGTGGGTTCTAGTCCTGGCCCACCACCCCAGCAGAGCCTCACAACAAGCCAGATGACCCCCACTCCATGAAGGCCTCCATTTTCCACATCCGGACTTCTCTCTCGTCAGACCTCCACCCAGCAGACCAGCCTATCAGCGCCCGGCTCGCATGCCCGCAAGCGGCAGCCGTTCATCAATAAATGCTGGACTTAGAGATGCCTACAAGAGTATGTGCTACCTGCACAGCAGAGCCTGGTAAGCTACCCGTGTTGTATTGGATATATATGCCAAATACCAGTAACAATTATAGACCTCATTCCGGAATGGATTGAGGCTCTTTATGTTCCTGGAGCAAGCAGATGCCTTGGGCTCTACTAGCATGAGACAGGACATATGGGAGATGTTACTGGGGCCCGCTCGAGCAAATCGATGATGAACGGGAAGACAGTGATACAGTGATTAAGTTCACAGAAAATTTATACCGAATGTATAGAATGTTCCACCCCAAATGTGTGTAGGTGTGTGTGCGTATGCGCACTACCCACACACACACACACTCACTTACAGAGCCTCCCTCCTTCTCCTCTATTGACATCCCCACAAGTGTGCTATTTGCTGTCAATGAAGCTACTCTAACAAATGAGCTTCTTCCATAGTTTATAGTTTACCATAAGGTTCACTCATGCTTTGGGGCACAGCTTGGTCTTTGGCAAATGGATGACATGAATTTCTACTTTACATGCATTCCTTCTATTAAGGTATTATTTGAAATAGATTTTTGTCCTAAAAGTAGTTTTAAATAAGGGATACACATAAACCAAAATTTGATAATATGAGTTCAGACAGCAGTGAGGAGATAGGGTTAAGGGAGCCAAGAGTTGATGTAGGAAATTGACCTGAAGTGGGAAAAGGTGTAGACTTAAAACGTGGAAGTAGGGCCAGAGCGATAGCCCAGCGGGTAGGGTGTTTGCCTTACCAGCGGCCGGCCTATCCAACCCAGGTTCAATCCCGGCATCCCATATGCTTCCCGAACACCGCCAGGAGTATTTCCTGAACAGAGCCAGGAGAAACCTCTGAACATTGCCGGTGTTACCCAAAAGAGCAAAATAAATAGATAGATAGATAGATAGATAGATAGATAGATAGATAGATAGATAGATAGATAGATAAAGCTTTGGAAGTAAACAAAAGGAGAAAAAACAAAGACGGTAAGGAAAATAAGATAAAGTATGAAAGAACCCAACCACGGGGCTGGAGTGTTAGCCCAGTGGATAGGGCATTTGCCTTGCAAGCGGCCAGCCTGTGCTGGCCTGGGTTAGATCCCCGGCATCCCATGTGATCCCCTGAGCACCACCAGGAGTAATTCCTGAGTGCAGCGTCAAGAGTAGCCCCCTGAGCATTGCTGGGTGTGACCCAAAAAAGCAAAAAAAAAAAAAAAAAGTAAAAAGAAAACCCAACCTGGACTGGCAGGAAGTAGGGGCCTTCTAACTGCAAAATGGTATTCTTAAGAAATGTGTATTCAGCAAAAGCTGTGTTAAGAGGAAAGTTCATAGCTCTGCAAGCATTCATCAGGAAAGAAGAAAGGGCCCATATAAATAACCTGACCTCACAGCTGAAAATATTAGAAAAAAGACCAACAAGGGAAGCCCAATCCAGGCAGAAGGAAGGAAATAGTGAAACTTAGGGAGGAAATCAACGATCTGGAGACCAAAAAAAACAATCCAAAAGATTAATGAAACCAAGAGCTGGTTTTTTTGAAAAATTAAACAAGATCGACAAGCCACTGGCAAGACTTGTAAGGACAGGGAAAGAGAGAACCCAAATAAACAGAATCAGAAATGAAAATGGTGACATCACAACAGAAGACACAGAAATACAAAACATCATTAGAGGTTATTTTTAGAACCTGTATGCCACAAAACATGAGAACCTAGAAGAAATGGATAAATTCCTGAAGTCCTATAACCTCCCACGATTGAAACAAGAAGACCTCCAATACCTAAATAAGCCTATCACCATCGGGAAATTGAAACAGTAATTAAAAGTCTGCCCAAACACATAAGCCCAGGTCCAGATGGGTTCACTGGCGAATTCTACCAAACCTTTAAGGAGGACCTACTGCCAGTCCTGTTCAAGCTCTTCCAGGAAATAGAAGAAACAGAAACACTCCCAAACAGCTTTTACGAGGCGCATATCACCCTGATACCCAAAGCAGGGAGAGACAATACAAAGAAGGAAAATTACAGACCAATCTCCTTGATGAACACAGATGCTAAGATCTTCAACAAAATACTAGCAAACAGAATCCAAAGACTCATCAAAAGATCATACATCATGACCAAGTAGGATTCATCCCGGGAATGCAAGGATGGTTCAACATTCGCAAATCAATCAACATAATACATCACATCAATAAGAGAAAAAATAAAAACCATATGGTCCTATCGATAGATGCAGAAAAAAGCATTTGACAAGATCCAGCACCCATTCATGATTAAAACCCTCCAGAAAATGGGAATTGAAGGAAGCTTCCTCAAGATAGTCAAAGCCATCTACCAAAAGCCCACAGCGAGTATCATTCTCAATGGGGGAAAAATTGAAAGCCTTCCCCTTAAGATCAGGAACATGACAAGGTTGCCCTCTCTCACCTCTTTTATTCAATATAGTACTGGAGGTACTCGCCATAGCAATCAGAGAAGAAAAAGGACATTAAGGGCACCCAGATAGGCAAGGAAGAAATCAAGCTATCATTATTTGCAGATGACATGATATTATACCTAGAGAACCCTAAACTCTCGACCCAAAAACTCTTAGAAACAATAGATATGTATAGTAGAGTGGCAGGGTACAAAATCAATACCCAAAAGTCGGTGGCTTTCCTATACACAAATAACGAAAGAGAAGAAAGGGATATTAAGAAATCGATTCCATTCACAATTGTGCCACAGAAAATCAAATACCTAGGAATCAGCTTAACCAAGTGTGTAAAGGACCTATACAAAGAGAATTACAAGACACTGCTTCAAGAAATAAAAGAGGACACGAGGAAATGGAAACACATTCCCTGCTCATGGATGGGGGAGAATTAACATTGTCAAGATGGTAATACTCCCTAGAGCTTTGTACAGATTCAATGCGGTTCCTATAAGGATTCCCATGACATTCTTTAAAGAAATTGACCAAACACTCCTGAAATTCGTATGGAATAATAAACCCCCACGGATAGCTAAAGCAATCCTTGGGGAAGAAGAAGATGGGAGGCATCACCTTTCCCAACCTCAAACTGTACTACAAAGCAGCAGTAATTAAAACAGCGTGGTACTGGAATAAAAACAGACCTGTGGACCTATGGAATAGAGTTGAGTATCCTGACACCCACCCTCAAAGATATGATCAGTTAATCTTTGATAAAGGTGCAAAGAGTCCAAACTGGAGTAAGGAAAGCCTCTTTAACAAGTGGTGCTGGGAAAACTGGACAGCTACATGTAAAAAAATGAATTTGGACCTGTGTCTAACACCTTGCACAAAAATCAGATCAAAATGGATTAAAGATCTCAATATCAGACCTGATTCCATAAAGTACGTTGAAGAAAATATAGGAAAATCCCTCCACGACATTGAAGCTAAAGACATCTTCAAAGGTGAAACACCATTAACAAAGCAACTAGAAGAAAATATAAATATATGGGACTACATGAAACTGAAGAGCTTCTGCACCTCGAAAGAAACAGTGACCAAGATAGAAAGACAGTCCACAGAATGGGAAAGAATATTCACCCAATACCCATCTGATAAGGGGTTAATATCCAGGATATATCAGGCACTGGTACAGCTATATAAGAAAAAAACAGCCAACCCCATTAGAAAATGGGGAGAAGAGATGAACAGAAACTTTGACAAGGAAGAAATCCGAATGGCCAAAAGGCATATGAAAAAATGCTCATCATCACTAATCATCAGAGAGATGCAAATCAAAACAACAATGAGATATCACCTCACACCACAGAGAATGGCCCATATCCAAAAGGGTAAAAGCAACAAGTGCTGGCGTGGATGTGGGGGAAAAGGGGACTCTCATACACTGTTGGTGGGAATGTCAACTTGTACAACCTTTCTGGAAAACAATATGGACATTCCTCCAAAGACTAGAAATTGAGCTCCCTTTTGACCCAGCCATACCGCTCCTGGGAATATACCCTGGAAAGCCAAAAACACACAGCGGAAACACAATCCGCACTTTTATTTTCATAGCAGCACTATTCACAATAGCCAGAACCTGGAAACAACCAGTATGCCCGAGAACTGATGACTGGATAAAGAAACTGTGGTACATCTACACAATGGAATACTATGCAGCTGTCAGAAAAAATGAAGTTATGAAATTTTCCTATAAATGGATGGACATGGAGAGAATCATGTTGAGTGAAATTAGTCAGAAGGAAAGAGAGAGACATAGAATGACTGCATTTATTTGCATGACATAAATATACCAGGTGATCTTACCAAAAGTGGAAATTACCACAAGCGCGTGGGGAGTCAGAGGTTTGGTTAGATAGAGAAGGGAACATGTGTGAATAAATGTCTAAAGGTCTGATACCAACATAGAACTGAGCATTAAATACAGACAAAAAATGCAAATGATGGCTTCTAAGTGTACGTAGTGCAACCCACATTGTGTGGGAGAAGGAGGAGAGAGAGAGAGAGAGAGGGAGATAAAGAACCTGCCATTTAGGCGGGATGTGGGAGCAGGGAGGGAATTGGGGACATGGGTGGTGGTTGGGGGGCACTGGTGGAGGGCGGGGTGCTGGAACACTTTGTGACCGAAACCCCCAAGCGTGAACAACGTTGTAATTGTATATCTCACGGTGGTATAATAAAATGTTAAAAAAAAAAAAACCCAAAACAACCAAAAAAAAAAAAGAAAATATGTATTACTCCACCCTGAGCTTTCATGAGGTATATTTGATTTTTAGGCAGGATTAAAATTTTATGTCTGCCCTTGAAGTGTTCAAACGAAGCTCTCTGTTCTTTATGTGCAGGCTATAAAATATTTACAAAGTCATAATACCTATCATATTTTGTTTACTAGTATTCCTATTTCTTTATGCCCCTCGAATTATTGCAGGTGTGGCTGCGGTGCAACTCGCGTCGCATCAACAGGTGACAGACAGGAGACAAGCTTGTCTATACCCACGGCTCAGCCCCGTGGGCCCTGGATGGTTGATGATCTGACATAGAAAAATACTGGGCTCCCTGGAATGAACCCAGAGCCATGGCAGAGCCTGGCAAGCTACCCTCAGTGTATTTGATATGCCAAAAAACAGCAACAATGGACCTCATTCCCAATGAATGAGACATTACTGGCTCCTGCTCAAGCAAATTGATGAACAATGGGAAAACAAGTGATACAAGTGATGTATTTGTGCTAAGATGACCCTAAGATGCCCAGCATCTTAGGGTCATCAAGGCCTTGGGACTCCAACCATGCAAGGCATTGGCTTCACTCAGTTGAGCAGTGTTTTCACATTTTCTTCTTACTTGAAAGTATTCAACATATACTTTCTTGCCCAAAGCATTCAAAAATAACCCATGAAAGATTATGTAGAGAAGACTAAAAGTGAGGCATAGAAATTTTTGAGGGAGCATTAGGATGAATAGGATTTCTCCGTTTCCCAGACTTTATTCTTTTCACTTCCTATTGCCTCATTTTACCCCTAAAATATTGCTAACCATTTCTTTTTTCCACTGATAATATTAAGGAAATAAGTGGGGAAATTTTTAAATAGAAGAGATATAAAAGAAAAATAAACTGTTTCTCAACTGCTTGCTTTACTCAAATGTATAGGATACCCAATAACTCTGAGTTTTAGAGCCCAATTATATATTTCAAATCATTCCTCCTCTAATTGCAAACTCTTTTTTTTTGTTTGCTTTTTTGGATCTCACCCAGCAATGCTTAGGTGAGATTCTTGAGTCCTGCCTCTGCACTCAGGAATTATTCCAGGCAGCTCTCAGAGAACCAATGGGTGTCGGGATTGAACCTAGTCAGCTACATACAAGGCAAACACCCTACTTGCTGTACTATCACTCCAGCCCCACAAACTCTTGTTCTTAATTACATTAATTTCTGTACACATATTTTTGTTTGTTTTTTAAATTTTTATTATTATTATTATTATTATTTTGCTTTTTGGGGGTCACACCAGGCAATGCTCAGGGGAGCAAGCAATGTTCTTGGCTCTGCACCCAGGAATCCTTCCTGACGGTGCTCAGGAACCATATGGGATTCCAGGGATCAAACCTGGGTCTACTGGGTGCAAGGCAAAGGCCCTACCCTCTGTGCTATCGCTCCCGGCCCCTGCCTGTTTATTTTGGCTCTTAAGTAAATTCCTTTGTCTCGTATGGTAATTGTGATTATTAAATGAGGACATTGCTTGCAAAGTTCTTCGGACAGTGCCAGACACAAGGTAAGTAGAACCTTCTCACTGATAAAGAAGGAGAATTGGGCTGACCATTTTAAGCAAAATGAAAAAAAAGTATCAAAGGAAAGAATCAGACTAAAGAATTGTGTTCTTGGAGGCTAGAAGTAAGGCCCTTACCTTGAAAGTCTCTGCTCTCTCCACAAGCCTGTATTAATCCTCAGCAAGCACAGAACATAAGTTAGTCTTGAATTCTGCTGAATGTGTCCACAAAACCAAAATATAGTATTGTGCTCCTTCTCTCCAAACCCAGTGCTCACCATTCCTTTTTTTGAAGTAAAATCCTCTTGGAAGTGTATGGATTCAGCCCTCAGCATAAGTTCTTAGCTTACTTAGACACGTATACATTTATACTTCTTCCTGTTGAAGATAAACTTTTCTTTATCATGTTTTACATTCCTGCTTCCAAATTTAAATTGTTTTCTACCAAAATTCACTCAATTACAATATGATATAGTATATCTCCCAGAGAGGAATCGAAAGAGCTATGCTTGGAATACCACACCTTACTCAAGTGGAGAGAAGGAATCGGAGTTCTGACCTCCTTCGCTATTCCAGAATCAGGGACTGTGCCGTTTGCCAAGGCATCGAAAATCAGATGGGCTGGACATGTAATGTGATTTGGAGACAACTGCTGGACTAGAGCCCGTTACCGACTGGATTCCCGGGATGTCAAAAGATCACGTGGCCGCCCACCTACAAGATGGTCAGACTTCCTTGTCAAGACCCTGAAGGAATGGTTTGAGGCTCTTCATATTCCTGAATCAACCAGATGCCATTGGGCTACATTGGCACGTGATAGTGTTCAATGGAAATGTTACTGGCGGCCCTCTTGAGCAAATTGACGAATAAGGAGATTCAAGTGATCAAGTGATAGCTCCCCTAAAGAGAAGTGATTTACATCAGGGAGATGCAAATCAAAACAACAATGAGGTATCATCTCACACCACAGAGACTGGCACACATCCAAAACAGCAAGAACAACCGGTGCTCCAGTGGATGTTGGGAAAAAAGGGACTCTCATCCACTGTTGGTGGGAGTGCTGACTGGTCCAGCCCTTTTGGAAAACAATTTGGGCATTCCTCCGAAAACTAAACATTGAGCTCCCATTTGATACAGCAATAGCACTCCTGGGAATATGCCCGAGAGACCAAAAAACACATAGCAGAAACACTATCTGTACTTCTTTATTCATCTCTGGCGCTATTCACTATAGCTAGAATCTGGAAACAACCTAAATGCCTGAGAACAGAGGACTGGCTAAAGAAACTGTGGTTCATCTACACTATGGAATACTATGCAGCTGTCAGAAAAGATGAAATTATGAAATTTACCTGCAAATGGATGGACATGGAGACTATCATGCTGAGTGAAATTAGTCAGAAGGAAAAGGACAGATATAGAATGACTGCATTCATTAGTAGGATATAAATACATACCAGTGTTTTACTAAATGTGGGAAATGGTAATGGCAGATTAAAACTCACCATTGAATATACACAAAGAGACTTAAGTTTTAAACTCTAAATATCTACAGGGCTAGCCACAATGTGTAAAACAAGAGGGAGAAAGATACAGAGACAGAGAGAGAGACAGAGAGAGAAAGAGAGGAAACAGGGCTACCTGCTGTTGAGGCAGCCTGGGGGGGTGGGGTGGGAGGGGGTGGGGTACATTGGTGGTGGAAATGGGGCACTGGTGGAGGGATGGGTGCTGGAATACTGTATTACCAAGAACCAATTGTGAACACTTTTGTAATTGTATGTCTCATGGTGGTATAATAAAAAATTTTTTTAAAAAGAGAAGTGATTTAATATCATGCCTCCCTCAAGTGAGAGAAGGAACCCAGAGTTCCGACCTTCATCACTGTTCCAGAGTCAGGGATGCTGTCTCATTTGCCAAGGCATCAAAAATCAGATGGGCTGGACATGTAATGCGATTTGGAGGCGACTGCTGGACTAGAGACGTTACCGACTGGATCCCACAGGATGTCAAATGATCACGTGGCCGCCCGCCTACAAGACGGTCAGACTTCTTCGTCAAGACCATGAATGAGCGGTTTGAGGCTCTTTGTATTCCTGTAACAGCCAGATGCCAATGGGCTACACTGGCACGAGATAGGGTCAAATGGAAATGTTACTGGCGCCCTCGAGGAAATTGATGAACAAAGGGATGTCTAGTGATCTAGTGATCTCCCTAAAGAGAAGTAATTTAATTCATAATGTTAGAAAATATGTGGTGAAATATTTTAATATTGTGATATGAAATACTGTGATTTTTAAAAAGTCATACATTAGCATGGCTTCCAGGAATTGATATTTTGTCTTAGTTTGCATCTAGAAAGTATTAAAAGATGAATCCATGCCATTTGCAAATGACCATAAACATAATGGCATGCTAGACTGACTCCATCCTTCCCATGCTATCACATGAGCTACTGTAAAGACACTTCCCTCATTCTCAAAGAAGAAACTGATACCAAAGAATGATACAATGAGTTTAATCTCACATTTATCTTGTCTTGACAAATATTGAGTCACTAATCTTCTTAGTGTCTTAATGTCGAGGCACTGTTCTTATTGGACCTAACCAAATGAATATCCATGGCAATAGAGTACACAAAAAGCAGGGCATCACCTAATTAATTCACAGGAAAATCAGAGATCAACCAGACAACAGCAAAGGACGAATAGGAAACAGTAGATCTCTCATCTCATCTCAGTTTCTCTGGTTCGTGCTTAATTTCTAAAGTTAAGGTCCTGTGAAAAGCAGGGCCAGAGTGATCTGACAGTGGGTAGGCCACTTGTCTTGCAAGTGGCAGACTCATGTCTGATCCCCAGAATCCCATATGGTCCTACAAGTTACACCAGGAGTAGTTTCTGTGTGCAGAACCAGGATTAAGTCCTGAGTACCACTGCCAGGTACAACCCTCAAATAAAACAAAAACCAAAACAGAATTTATGAAAAGAACCTTTGCTAGGTAGGTAGAGTAAGTTAAGTGTAGACCAAACCAGGCAGCTTCCCCCAAACTGTGAGTTCATGTCTTTGGAACAAACTTTTGGATAGGATTTTTTATTTTTAAAATGCTTTATACCTCCAGAAGGGATAGGCGCTAGAACATGAATGACTGAAACCCAATCATGACCAGCTTTGTAATTATATATCTCACTATGGTATGTTAAAATTAGAAAAAATAAAGACCTATGCTACATAAAATAAATAAAAAGCAACCACAGAGGCCAGAAAATAGTGCAGCAAGTCAAGCACTTTCCTTGCACATGACCAACCCCGTGAATTCCACACCACAGGTGCTCTCTGACACCTGGTTGGAGTGATCACTGTATCACTGTCTTCCTGTTCATCATCAATTTGCTTGAGCGGGCACCAGTAACATCTCCATATGTCCTGTCTCATGCTAGTGGAGCCCAAGGGCACCTACTTGCTCCAGGAACATAAAGAGCCTCAAACCATTCCATGAGGTCATGGGAATGAGGTCTATAATTGTTACTGGCATTTGGCATATCAAATACGACACGGGTAGCTTGCCAGGCTCTGCCTTGTGGGTAGCATACTCTTGTAGTCATCTCTAAATCCAGCATTGATTGATGAATCGTGGCAGCTGCAAGCAGTCTCGCAAGCTGGGCTGTGATAGGCTGGTCTGCTGGGTGGAGTTCTGATGAGAGGGAAGTCCGGATGTGGAAAAATGGAGGCCCTCTTGGAGTGGTTGATCATCTGGCTTGTTGCAAGGCTCTGCTGGGGTGGCAGGCCAGGGCTAGAACCTGCCATCCCTCCCGGGCGCCTCGTGAGCAGCTGGGCACAGAGAGAGCCAGTAGCAGCTCTGCCCCATGTCTGTGAGTCTCGCAATAGATCAATATCACCATGTAACCATTAAACCCTAGAGTCGGGAGCCGCTGGAGTCCCCTGACAGTGTCAGGACAGAAGTTCTCTTCTGGGGCCTGAGCAATAGCACAGCGGGTAGGATGTTTGCCTTGCACGCGCGGCCCATGCCAGCCTGGGTTCGATCCAGTGGTTGGAGTGATCCCTGACTATAAAGCCAGCAGTAAGCCCTGAGCACACCAGGTGTGCTTCTCCCTCCCAAAAGGCAACATCAAGATTATCAAATAACCAGAACTGCAGTCTAATTATTACACTGTATTCTAGTCACGTTTTGAAGGGTAGAGTAATTTGTCACATCATTTTTTTTTGTACAAGGAATCTATTAGACTTAATGTGTCCCTAGGGAAATAAAGAGCAAACAGTGTGGAAGAACAAATTATGGCCAAGATTTGAGTAAATATTTAGCTGATTACTACCCAAAAGTGTATTTAGTAAGCACATCCTGTGTCTCATGTAAAGATAGGTTCCCCACCCCCCAATATTCTGCATGAAATTTTAACTTAGATCCCTAAAATTTTTTTTCATCTAGGCAGTCATCTTATCTCTCTCAAGGCACCAAGATGTCGGGGAGCTGCTGGAGTCCCCAACAGTATCAGGACAGAAGTTCTCTTCTACCTCCGAGGCCACTGGGGAACGGATGAAAATTCACATGTCCGGGTGCAGTTCTAAAAAGTCTTTTAGTAGTACAAAAGCTCTACCACTGCATACAATATAATGGAAGAACTCTAGCTCTGGTCAGAACTTAGACCATACACGAGAGCCCAAGTCTCCCACTAAAGAGGTTCCCACCAGAGAGAGAGTCCTACCAAAGATGGTCCTAACAGAAAGGAGTCCTAACAAAGAGGGTCCTACCAAAAATAAGTTTCACCAAAGAGAAGATCTCACCTGAGAGAGAGCCCTACCAAAAAGGGTAGGTAAGTCCCCTTGTATACACCAAAGTAATCCTAATTTCAGGGAGGGTCTTGTCAACAAAGAACCCAAAACAGTTTCTAGATAGCAGAAGAGTGTAGAAGGGTGGTGACACATCCTATGAAGATTACACTAAGGACTAATCCCTTCTTCTGAGGTTATCTCTTATGTAAAACACTGGAGAGAGAGAAGGGGCTGGTATAAAATAATAGGCATATAAAATGCTCATCATTACTAATCTTCAGAGAGATATAAATCAAAACAATGAGATATCATCTCACACCACAGAGACTGGCACATATCCAAAAGAGCAAGAACTAGTTCTAGCGTGGATGCGGGGAAAAGGGAACTCTCATCCATTGTTGGTGGGAATGTCAACTGGTACAGCCTTTTTGGAAAGCAATATGGACATTCCTCCAAAAACTAGAAATTGAGCTCCCATTTGACCCAGCCATACCACTCCTGGGAATATACCCTGGGAAGCCAAAAACACACAGCAGAAACACCATCTGCACCTTTATTTTCATAGCAGCACTATTCACAACAGCCCAAATCTGGAAACAACCAGAGTGTCCCAGAACTGATGACTGGTAAAGAAACTTTGGTACATCTACACAATGGAATACTATGCAGCCGTTAGGAAAAATGAAGTTATGAAATTTGCCTATAAATGGATGGACATGGAGAGGATCATGTTGAGTGAAATTAGCCAGAAGGAAAAAGACAGATATAGAATGACTGCATTTATTTGCATGACATAAATATATATACTATGATACCAATATCCAAGATCAGGCAAAACATAGATCAAGAGGTCTTGTCAAAGATGGAATCTACCACAAACGTGTGAGAGTCAGAGGTTAGGTAAGATAGAGAAGTGAACAGTGTGCTAATAATTGGTGAAAGTGATAATACCAGCCTAGAACTGAGCATTGAATACAGGCGAAAAGATACACATGATAACCTCTAAATATATGTGTAACAATCCACAATGTGAAGAGAGAAGAGAAAGAGAGAGAGAGAAAAAAAGAAGAAAAAGAGATAAAAACCTGCCATAGAGGCAGGCTAGTGAGTGGGGAGGGAATGCAGGACATTGGTGGTGGGAAATGGGCACTGGTGGAGAGATGGCTACAGGAGCACTATATGACTGAAACCCAAACATGAATATCTTTGTAATTGTACATTTCACAGTGGTATAATAAAATATTGAAAAAAATTAAAATAAATTACAAGAACAATTTTTTAAAAAATAATACATCTTAATTTAATGGGCTTCATGTAATCTAGATGGTACTCACAAGGTCCTTCTTATTTATTATCTGCACTGGGGCGATTCTGAGTATCTTATTATCTGTATACTGAAAGGGTCACACTCAGCTGCTAGCAAGTTTCTACTATGATCCTTCCTATAATCTTAAATGATAGTCTCAACATAGCCAGGGTGGTAGTCTCCTGGTAAATTCTAACTGTCCCACACTGGGTATAAAGAGGAGCTGTGCCCAATCTAGAAAACATAAAAGTCTTAGTAGATGTATAATAAGTCAGAAGTTACTCATTCAGAGTCAAGGTGACTTCTGCAACTGCCACACCCTCCATCAGTGTTTACATAGAAGAGATATCTCATTAGCATGAACCCTGGCTTAAGAACATGTAAATAGATTAAGCTGTGAGTGGATAAAACAGCAAAGCTCCCAAGCTAGCTAGGCCTGTCATCCAACACCAAGAGGCTGGTTTTATTTATTTACTTGTTTGTTTGTTTCACTTACGATTTAACTCGTGTACAGGAGTCAATCATTCCTCTCTTTCCCCTGCCACCCCTCAAAGAAGTGGCTCACAGTATAAAGCTGTAGATTCACAAATTTTCTGATGAAGCAAGTCTTCCCATATATTATTTAACATAGAAACAAATATGGGGCTGGAACACTAATACAGTGGGTAGGATGTTGCCATCCATGCAGTTGACCGTGATCTATACCCAGTCACCCCAATGGGCCCCCAAACATACCAGAGTCATCCCTGAGCACAGATCCAGGAGTGAGCTCTAAACACACATCCAAAAACCAAATATAGACACAAGTAGATATATAAACATAGACACATATTACATTGGAACATTTTATAAAAAAAACTCACAAAGTAGTAAAAAAAATGACACAAATCAGATCAAGTCCTTTGTCTACCTCGTGGTGGTTTCCAGCAACAGGCAGAGACTGTGGAGAAGCCTTAGCTTCTCTGGGCATGTGCAGTGCTCTCTGAAGGGTGTCACCCTAAGTCTGTGTTGCAAGGACTTGCAGGAGGCTTTGGATGAGGGCAAGTGGCTCACCAGGGCCCTGGGGGAAGCAAGACCTGAGATGGGTGCCAGGCCAGTGAACTGAGTCTGGTGTCATTGCAGATAATAGACTTTGCAGAGGGAGAGAACATTTGGAAAAATAAATCAGGTGACTAATAAAATATATCCACACTAGTTTCTCTGTTGGTTGTTACTCCTGAGAGGTACTTCCTTTCTTCCTGTTAATGTCACTCCCACATTTTGCATGAGTATACTTGCCCATATTCATGTTAGTCTTCTCTTCAGAAACATTAGCCTCCTACTGACTAAGTCATTAGCAAACATTTCCCCAATTTTAAGTACTTGCTCTTTTGTAAATTTCACATCAAGCTTTACAACTCTAATTTATTTTCTCTGAGATTAATTCAGACCTCTGAGAAATATGTTATGTTCACCGAGACTGGGAGCTAATATGGCAGTATGATTGGCATGCACCAGACTTGGGTTTGAGTCCCAGCACATTATCTCCTGAGCACCAATGGGTGCCCCTCAAGGTGTTGCAGGTGTGGCTGTGGTGCCTAGCTGCATCGGCATGTGGCAGACAGGAGACAGGCTTGTCTATACCCAGGGCTCTGCCCCGTGGGCCCTGGATGGTTGATGGTCTGACATAGAAAAAGACTGTGCCCCCTGGGATGAACCCAGAGCCATGGAAGAGCCTGACAAGTTAGCCATGGTGTATTCGATATGCCAAAAACAGTAACAATAATGGACCTCATTCCCAATGAATGGAGACATTACTGGTGCCCGCTCGAGCAAATCAATGAACAACAGGAAGACAAGTGACAAGTGACCAATGGGTGTGACCCTGGAGTCCCCAGAGCTATAAGGGTGGCTGCCCAGGTATCCAACACTGCAGGGTCTGAGCGGTCTCATACCCTCAGGCCATTGGATTTACCCCACAGGGGCTAGAGGAGAAGAGCAGGGAAGGATCTTTCCCCACCCCACCCAAAATTAAATTCCTGATCATTCTCCTAGCTTGTTGCAAAAATATGACAGTGATTATAATGCAATATTTGTGGAATTATCAGTGAATTTCATTCTCTCCAGTCAGGTTCCTCTGATCTCTTTTCTCTACTAGACCTCATCATTCACAAACATTTGAACTAAAACAAATTAGTTTCCAGTAGCTCAAAGCTGTAACCTAGGATAATCCTTACCTGTCTAAGAAAATTGAGGCTGGGGCAGGTATGTTTGCCTTGCATGTGGCTGACCCAGGTTCGATCCCCGGCATCCCAGGCACTGCCAGGAGTAACCCCTGAGCATCGCCGGCATGACCCAGTCCCCAACAATAAAGAAAATTGAAGCTGCCTAGGATTTATTGTTTGTTTTAGTCACACCCTTTCCCAGGGGTCAAAGCCTCATCTCCGGTCTCTGTAGAAGAGTAGGGACCTAATAGAAATGCACACGGGTTTCGGGAACACTTGTGAAGGGAAGTTGACATTGGGAGTGGATTGATATCGAAATATTATATGCCTAAACCTTAACTGTCAATAACTTTGTAGAAAACAGTTCTTTGATTAAATAAAATATTTTCAATGCAGATGGGTCCAACTTAATTTTATGTGAGTCCCTCTGCCTCCATCCAAAGCCCCATCCATAGTCCCTTATGCTCTTTCCAAATCGGAATTTTCAATTCCCTTTCATAGTAGCATGCAACTGATAAAAATCTGTCTCTCCACTTGAATTAGTGCTTTTAATATTTTCAACTACTTAAGGAAGAGATCAATTAACTATAGTATAACATAACATAAAAAATAACACAGAAATTTGCTACAATTAATTCCACTGCCTTGTGGAACTTCCAGGAAACAAATGATATAAGACAGTGCTGATATCAATCTCAATCTGCTTAGTAAACGCAGTAAGGCTTCATTTTCTTCTCATCCGTAGTTGATCAAAAAAATAAATGTAGATTGGCTTTCAATATTTTCCATTTGCAGTCTCCCATCCTCCAACACATATGACAAATGTTTAGAACCGCAGATCATAAGAGCAAATTTCTGGGCTGAGAAGGGGAATTAAAATGCATGCCTCACAGTCCACACCTCTTAGGAGATTTGTTCTATATACGGTGATTCAATGCTACCCCAGTTAGCCCTAGCCCCAAAATGCTAGGCCCTTTCATGAGCCTGCTGTCCTAAGTACAGATGGTATTCCCATCTGACAAGCAGGGGCTTTCTTGGACCCATGGCTCTCTGCCCAGTCGATGAGAAATGCAAGCAGGACAGATTCAAGCCACTCTTGTCTTCTTAAAATAAGCAATTCATTTTTTAGAGAGTGAGAGATATTTTAATAGCATTGGTTATTTGGCAGCTGTTTCCAAAATGGCTTCCCCAGTTCTAAGAAGCTGTGATTCATCCTTTTGGCCTGGCATGGTCCTGGGGTGCATGGAAATTCCAACAGGAGCTATAAATGTCACTTTTCATGCTTGTAGTTCACATAGTCCAAGAGTTAGAGGCAACAAATTCCAAGACAAAGGGAAATAATAGGCTGCATTGAATTAGTTGTTAGTCAAACACTCTGTGTCACCCAGTGTCCTGCGGGTATCACAGACATCAGTGATGGAAAACCAGGGAGGTTTTTGAGTTTGTTCCCTGTGGTCCAGAATAATTTCCTCATGGGTTGTTTGCTGGCAGATTATTCACATTTGCTTATGTTACTTTTAAATTTTTCTACTTTTATCATGCATATCATACAACTTAGATAACAAAGATATGTGTACATTATTTTCGTTCTAAATGTTTTAATTATTTTTATTTAATTTTCATATTTGAATAAAATTTTTAATAACACAAGCATAAAAATGGAAATTAAAAGAATTCCCAACCAATGACAACTTCCTGACTTACATTTTTCAGATTCACTGTTTCGTTTTGTCTAATTTCACATTATGTATATTGATTATTGATAATGCTATATTTAAGAAAGATGAGGCAACCTTGTACCTTTGGAGGCATATACCCCCAGACCTTTCCTAAGCACATACATTCATACAAACATGTTTTTGTATTTATGATGACTAAGTAGGCTTACCTGCTCTTTCCATTTTGCACAATTTAAGTTTGAAGTTCTTTCCTTGTTGACACAATTACCATTAAAATGATTGTACAGCACTTATTTTATGGAAGCATCATAATTTGTTTTATTGCTTCATGTTAATAAAAATTCATGCTGCTCCAGATTTTTATTTTAACAAGAAGTAGGGCAAACATCATCATATTTACTCTCCTAGCAAAATTTTGAGCCCTAGGATCAATTAGCATGTAACTTGTAAATTGACTAAATATCACCCAAACGCATTTGAAGATAATCTCAGTGCCACCTATCATTAATTTTTCCACACTGAATGGTACTTTTAAATTTTTTAAGTTTGTGATTAAATATGCATAGCATAAACTTGACATTCTTAACCATTTTTAAATATACAGTTAGTGGCATCAGTATATTCAAATTATTGTGCAATTGTCAACCCCATATGCCCACAGAATTTTTTTCATCTATCAAAATTTAAATCTGCATTTATTTAATAACTCTCCATCCTTCCTCACCAAAACCTCTGAAAACCATTATCTTATTGCCTCTTTGAACTTGACCCCTCTAAGGACCTCATACGCTGAGATCCTTACTGTATCTGTCCTGCAATGACTGGCTTATTTCTCTATATTCTCAAGGCTTATCCATATTGTGAAGTGTCTAAACTTTCTTTAAAGACTGAATAACATATTAGATAAATAAAACACATCTACGCATCAGCATTTTAATACTTGTTTGGTTGCAAATTTTCTGATACTTTATCTAATTTTTGATAAATAAATTTAAGAAAAAACACACACAACATAATCCTAGGCCCTCCTGCCTCTGCTGATGGGTATGGAGGTAACTGTACTCACCTAGGGCCAGTACTGGTGGGGTTCAGGGGGCCATATAGGACGACAAAGTTCAAGTCTCAGTTGGCCTCATGTAAGCCAAGTGTCCTACCCACAGTACTATCATTTCAGCCCAGGGATTGTGTGTCTGCATTTCTTCTGCATTTCTTTTATAACTTCAGTAGAACTTTGTAATGAAAATTAAGAAATGCAGTTAAATATTATCAGTGAGATTTTTTTGATTTTCAGAGTGATGCTGTGTGCTAAAGTTCTCACTAGCCTCTAGATATGGGGGACTCATTTTGTTAAAATTTTTGTCTCTCTCTTTCTGGCTAATTTCACTCAACCTGATCCTCTCCATGTCCATCCATTTATAGGCAAATTTCATGACTTCATTTTTTCTGACAGCTGCATAGTATTCCATTGTGTAGATGTACCAAAGTTCCTTTATCCAGTCTTGATGGAACATTGTATGACCGAAACCCCAAATATGAACATCTTATGAACATCTTTGTAACTGTAAATCTCATGGTGGTATAATAAAATATTTTTAAAAATTCTGCAGGATTTTGTCTCAATAACTTGATTTACATTTTATGTATAAAAGTTATATAACTCCCAAATAGTTATAGAACACAGAATTCTAGCTACCCTTTTATTCATTGGCCCTAAATTCCCAACTTCAACCCATGGTCAGACTAATAAATATTATAAAGATATTCTAGGCATGCAAGTGCTGCCCACGCCCGTGTGCTGCTTTGCGCTCATGCACCGCTGCGATACCATGTGGTGTCCAAGCACCTGTCACCTGCAGCTCCCCTCTGACAGGTGTACTTTTATACTAATGCTGGGGTGTGTCCTCTCTGCTCTGGAGAAACCCACTCTCTTCTCTTTCTCTCTCTCACTTTCACTCTCTTTCTCGCTCTCTCCCTCCATCTCTCACTACCTCTCTTTCCCTGCCCCCTCAATATTTCCTCAAACTTCCAAATAAAATCTGTTATACTTCACTATTCATCTGCTCCTAAAATTCTTTTCTATAAGGGAAAAGGCAAAGGCCCCCAAATGTCTGGGGAATGTCTAGGAGTGACTTTCCTTTCCTGCAAAGATCAATTCCTCACTCCATCCTGAGTCCAGTTTCATGAGAAATTGGTGGCAGGGATTAAATCCTGAGCCACGCAAAACAAGTGCACATCAAGTGCAACTTGGTGGTTGCCAACTGTGCTGGTGGGACATGAGGTTTATGCCATGTGGGGGCTAATTACAGACTTTAATCAGTCGTGATTTCCCCAGTAGTTGCTCTGGTGGCAGAGTGGGATAGAGAGAAAAAGACAAATGCCCTTCTCCAGGTTACTGACTCTCTCCTCCCACTTCCCATAAGTCACCCAGCTTCCCCACTGGTATCACTGAGTGGCAACCATGAAGGGATGAGGATGAGGATGAGGATGAGGATGAGGATGAAGATGATGATGATGCAGTGAAGAACTGCAAGAGAAGGAGGAAAATATCCAGGGTTAGGTAAAATCAGTTCCATTCACACCAAGCAGTAATGAGACTCCCACAGAGAACAAATCAACCTACTCCATTGAACCCATCAAGAACCTAAAACTTCCTTTTAGGAAGTAGGCAATGCTAGTTGTCTAATCAGTTCTGTTTATCTAAAACTGCTGATAATAATTTCTGGTGTGCAGCCAACAGAAATGGGGCTTCACATGTTTCCGCAGTGGGCCCAGCAGTATGTGAAAGAAAGAACTTGAAGTGCATGCTGGGTGTGTGGTGGGTGATCCCGTTTCAAGGAACAGATTGGTCAGCTCTTTAAGAGCTCATAAATCTTTATAAGAAGCTGTTTAATTTTTTTTATTACTAGCTTCAGTATAAGTCAATGGCCTGGTGTTTCCAATGTCCATAGCAGAACCTTTTATTTCAAACAAACTCATGATTACGAGTGACTACTTTTCATTCTTATAATAGGACTAGGTATACCACTATATTTCTTCGTGACGTTTCTATGTTGTTGCTTTAGCTTTTGTCTTAGCATCCCAGAGTGTTTTCTAAAGCCGCAAATCTAGAGCAGCAAAACTCTACCCTTACTAGGTGAGGGAGGACCTTTTACTCTTCAAGAGTCTAATCATTTCAAAGTGTTATCCCTCCGCCTAATTGATCTGCCGCTTTTCTTTCAGATGTCCATAACTTCAAATCCAAGCACTCTATTGCCAGGCCCCATTAAAACGAAGGCAGGATGAGGTTTCACCATTTCTGCAGGCAGAATCTACAGTCCATTTGTCAGTGTGAAGAAGCTTCAGAAAACTGATTTTCACCCATTTTCCCTTAAAGACTTAATGTGGTGAAGCCTCTAGGGTGTGGGGGGATGTGAAGCAGGCTGGCAGGTAGCTAGGAGAGGGCTACCCTGGGCAACGAATTCCTAGATGTAATAAAACCAATAAATAGCCCCAAGGTTGCAAAAACCTTCCTTGTGGACACAGGAACTAAGATCTGATCAGACGTTTATCTGGCGCCAGCACAGACCAGAGAAGGCTGGAATCCACCTCCTGCCCCCACCTTCACCCTAAGAGAGCCTCCAGCATAAGTAAAGGTCACGGAAAAGGATTATCAAGGAGGACCATCAACTATTCCCCACTCTACCTCATTGACATCCAACTAGCAACAAACTCTTATCTAGGCGGAAAGCCCTAGGTAGGGCAGGTTTGGAGAAACCCTACAAAAGCCGACTTGAACAGGCGACAGGTGGCACATATGCCGCTCAAGCCCATGTACTGCTTGAGCCCACATGTTGCTGCCAAACACAGCTGGTGCCTGAGCACGTGTTACCTGCACGGCCCCTTTGGAGATGCGGACTTTCATCCCCTCATATCTCATTTTGGGCTGTGTGCTGCACCTCGCCCATCACTCTTGACAAGCCACCTTCTCTCTTGACTGTGTTTCTCTTTCTGACTCTCTTGCCCCTGGACCAAAACATCCTCAAAACATCCAGATTAAACGTTATACTTTTTTAAAAAAAAGATGATCTACTGCTTCCAGATTAAAAAATATATATTTTTGCCTAAAATCAAGGTATTACTGAATAGAAATAGCATATTATTTTCATTTTTACTTTTGTCTTAGATACTCAGGTGTTTTTACAGAACTGTCCCAGAATATTTTTAGAATATCACAAAGTAGATAAATATAATTAGATATTAGCATAACAAAAGTGTCAGAGAAAACCTTTGAGACTTTGAGCATCATCTGACAGAGAATAGAGAAGCAATAGATAGCTTCTAAAAAAAGACAAATATATAACAGGTCATATTTACAAGCAACAAAGTTATTTATGCTGATATTCTGTACTACTTTTCATATATGAAGTTAAAGGCTTCCTTATATGTGTGTTTTGCCAAAGTAAAACACTTGCAAGTACTTACAATATTGTAATAAAAAACCAATTTCTAAAGAATGTTTATAGAAGTTTCTCAACACATTCAAAATAAAACTTAAGAATATTAACTTAATCTTCTTTAGTATTAAAAAATAATACTACTTCACCCCCCCAAAGCATTTAATGACCCTAATTATTTCCATTACTATTCTCTATTTTAAAAAAGTCTGCTTACAAGTGTGTTTTTTTGTTTGTTTTTTTACAGGGGGCAGGTGGCTTGGGCTACATCTGGCATGTTCAGGGGTTACTCCTGGCTCTGCACTCAGGAATTATTTCTGGTGGTGCTCCAGGGACCATATGGGATGCCAGGGATAGAATCTGGGTCAGCCAGGTGTAAGGCAAATGCTCCTAGCTGCTATATGATCTCTCTGATCCCTCTACTTATAAATTTAATCCTTAATTATAATCTTAGGAAACATGATAGCCATTCTTTCGGAAAAATAAACATAGCATAAATTTTTTTCATAGATTGGGTAGAGGCTAGAGAAAACATGTACTTCCTATATAAAATGAAGATTTCTATCAATAGAAATCTGGATTAAAATGTTATCTAGAAATTATAGAAAATATTAAAAAAATTTTATTATACCACTGTGAGATGTACAGTTATCCAAGTGTTCATATTTGGGATTTAGTCATACAGTGTTCCAGCATCTATCCCTCCACCAGTGCCCATTTCCCTCCACCATTGTCCCATGATTTCCTCCTATGTCTATGAAAGGCAATTTTCACTTTCTCTCTCTCTCTCTCTCTCTCTCTCTCTCTCTTCTCTTCCTTCTTTTTCACACTGTGACTTGTAATACATACAGTTAGAGTTTTTATGTATATCCTTTTGCCTACTTTTAATGCTCAGTTCTATGCCGGTATTATCATTTACAATAATTATTAGTACACTGTTCCTTTCTCTGTCTTGCCTAACCTCTGCTCCCACACATTTGCAGTAGGTTCTACCCACTGATAAGACCTCCTGATCCATGTTCCCTCTGGCCTTGGATATTGGCATCATGCTATTTTTTTTTGTGTTTTTTTTTTTATTTTTTCCCAAATTTTATTACACCATTTTAGACACACAATTGCAAGATGTTCATGTAGAGTTTTGGTTCTACAGTGTTCCAACACCCATCCCTCCACCCAAACCCATCTCCCATCACCAATGTCTCCACCTTCCTCCCCCTCCCACACCTCAACTACTTGGTGGGTTCTATATGTCTTTTCTCTCCTCGCTATCTCTCCCTCCCGCCAAACTTTCCTGCACATAGTGGAATGCAGTGGATTAAAGGACATTACTGCTTCCACTATTTTGATGGACCGCACGGCCGCAAGTGGCCGCACGACCTGGGCTCGAACTGGTTTTGCTCTGCTAATCTGGTCATGAGGTAGTATCCCAGCGCTCCAGACAGTGAAGGTGGTGGCCAGTGTGGTGAGCGAGTCTCATCCGGCTGCTTCCGGGACCCCTAGAGGTGATGGGCCCAGTTCCAAAACCACATCTGTCCTCCCAGGAGCCCCATGATCAGCTTAGCCCGGGGGAAAGATGAGTTCCAGCTTCCCCAGGCGTCGTCCGAGGCCCACATGCTATGGCTGGTCGCCCCAGGGCAGCTCCTTATATCCCGCAAATAATTCAGTCATTCTATATCTGTCCTTTTCCCTCTGGCTAATTTCACTCAACATGATCCTATCCATGGCTGTCCATTTATAGGCAAATTTCATAACTTTGTTTTTCCTAACAGCTCCGCAGTATTCCATTGTGTAGATGTACCAAAGAAAAGAAAATTTTTTTTTACAAATCTCTACTTTTATTTTTTTACATTTATTTATGTATTTTTTGACAATTACAAAAATGTTCATGTTTGGGTTTAAAGCCATACAGTGTTCCAGCACCCTCCCTCCACCAGTGCCCACCTCCCACCACCAATGTCCCTGATACCCTCCCCACCTCCCCTAGCCTGCCTCCATGGCAGGTTCTCCATCTCTTTTCTCTCTTTCTCTTTCTCCCTCTCTCTCTCTCTCTTCCTTCTCTTACATGTCGTGGATTATAATAGACTTTTGACAATCATTGGTCCACTGTTCCTTTCTCTGTCTTACCCAACCTCTGCTCCCACACATTTGTGGTAGTTTCGACCTTTGGCAAGACCTCCTGATCCACATTTTGCCTGACCTTGGATATTGGTATCATAATATGTATATATATGTATATATATTTATGTCATGCAAATAAATGCAATCATTCTATATCTGTCTCTCTCCTTCTGGCTAATTTCACTCACCATGATCCTCTCCATGTCCATCCATTTATAGGCAAATTTCATAACTTCATTTTTTCCTGACAGCTGCATAGTATTCCATTGTGTAGATATACCAAAGTTTCTTTATCCAGTCATCAATTTTTGGGCACTCTGGTTGTTTCCAGATTCTGGCTATTGTGAATAATGCTGCTATGAATATAAAAGTAGGGATGGTGTTTCCGCTTCTTGTTTTTGGCTTCCCAGAGTATATTCCCAGGAGTGGTATGGCTGGGTCAAATGGCAGTTCAATTTCTAGTCTTTGGAGGAATGTCCATATTGTTTTACAAAAAGGCTGTACCAGTCGACATTCCCACCAACAGTGAATGAGTGTCCCCTTTTCTCCGCATCCACGCCAGCACTTGTTGTTCTTGCTCTTTTGGATATGTGCCAGTCTCTGTGGTGTGAAATGATATCTCATTGTTGTTTTGATTTGCATCTCTCTGATGATTAGTGATGATGAGCATTTTTTCCTATGTCTTTTAGCCATTCGAACTTCTTCCTTGCTGAAGTTTCTGTTCATTTCTTCTCCCCATTTTTAGATGGGGTTGGTTGTTTTCTTCTAGTAAAGTTCTACCAGTGCCTGATATATCCTGGATATTAACCCCTTATCAGATGGGTATTGGGTGAGTATTCTTTCCAATTCTGTGGACTCTCCTTGTATCTTGGTCACTGTTTCTTTTGAGGTGCAAAAGCTATTTAGCTTCATATAGTCCCATATGTTTATCTTTTCTTCTAGCTGTTTTGTTAGTGGTGTTTCTTCTTTGAAGATGTCTTTAGCTTCAATCTCCTGGAGGGATTTTCATATATTTTCTTAGATGTACTTTATGGATTCAGGTCTGATATTGAGATCTTTAATCCATTTTGATCTGATTTTTGTGCATGGTGATAGACATTTTTTTACACGTAGCTGCCCAGTTTTCCCAGCACCACATGAAGAGGCAGAAAAAGGAATTTTTTAAGGACATGGTTTTAATGTCCATAAGTGCTTTGAGGCACCCAACTTGATTGCGGAAAGCAGGAGTTAATTACCGGACCCGAATCTGCCAAGCGTCACAAAATTAAATGGGAGCCACTGATGCCTACTTTCTTTTGCTGGATCCCCAAGGATTTTCCATGACTACAACACTGGGGACAATTTTTCAAAGTGATCCCAAAAACACTGATCCTTGCAGCAAACAGAAAGAGTGGGGGGGCAGGGAGAGGGATGGGGAAAATAGGGCCCAGGATTCTGTGAAATTCCTCTTGTAACAAGTAACAAAAATTTGAAGAAAATAGGAAAGATGGTACACAAAGACATGTGTCCTGGGTTCCTTCTCTATGTTCT